>JABFPB010001256.1:0-26610 GCA_022817645.1 Ceratoteleas bidentatus | reverse complement strand
GTTCTTATTATAAACTTGAAGTGTCCGTAATATATACATTTCACATAAAACACACTGATCTCATTTATTTTGGTACAATATCATACATTGCAAATATTTTAATTTCCAATCGCTATAAATGTCCAATGTTAAATAAATGTCATATCTGATATTTCTGATTTCCTTGCAACTGACTTTATAACTATTTATAATATGAAATAATTAAAAAAACCGGAAAGTCTGAATATGACTTTCATTTTTTTGGGTACCGTTTTATTACAACTTAATTATCACTTTATCCAATCGAAATCTTTCCCAGGAATATCTGCATTGCAAATTCTTCAATTGTTATTGTTAATTTTTCAGTTCGTACCTAAGCTGCCATAAATATATGAAATCACGTCGATCAAACAAGTTGTTCATCACTTTCCCTTTTTTAAAAATTGCACCTCAACAAATTATCTTCAAAATAAAAAATCCTTTTCATACGACAACTTTCCAACACCCACTTTCAAAAAACGAAAGAACTTTCAATCGACCCACTGAAAACCTCCGCGAAACCGTTCAAAGCACTCAAAATTCCAGCCACTAATCCGCACAATAAAACCTCGTCTGGCCTCGCCTCGAAAAATCGAAATCGAAACCCAAAGGCCACTCATTAACCCCCAACCCGGCTCAGCCATTCGCAATAATTGGCCCGCGATAAGACGACCGTCTTATCGCCGCTAATAGTTATTGACGATCGCCAGCCGATCGAACGACCGGACTCATAGTCGCGTCGTTCGCTAATCTAATTAACCTCATTAGGTATGCGCGAATATGCTAATCCGACGACTCCGCATCTGAGCCGTCTGTCTGCGGCTCCCCGAAGGATCGCGATTTGTCACGCGAGATAAAGCGAAAATAAACGAGACGATCGTACACGTGTCGCGGATCGGCGCGATCGGCGTGACTCGTAACCGTAGCCGACGGCTGTTTTGTGGCGCTACGTTTCTAATTGCGCCGATCGGTAACGCGAGGACATTAAGTTGTGGCGCGTTTTATGCCGGAGATTCTGAAAAGTCGTGAGGAAATCCGAGTTGAATAAACGGTTATATCTCGGCAGAGTTGGGCAATTTTCGCGAGAATTATGTGCAGATTGATTCGCGACAATGGTGGTGTCTGCTTGCGGTGCGGGGATATAATTAAATTGTTTCAAGAATGCTTAGATGAAAGTGTTTTGAATTAGAGGCGGAGGTTCGAAATAAAAGGGTTATATTTAGATGTTAGATGGTTGGGAATGGAAGGTTTTCTTAGATTGTCTCGATATAAAAAGGTGACTTTTTTGTATTTGAGTCTGGTATTGGTGATTATTTTATTTTATTTTATATAAGGAGAAAGTAAAAAGTGTGTAATTAATAAACGAGTTTTTGGTATTTATGATTTTAGTGATCGGCTGTGGATTTTTTAAGGGAGAATTTTTACATAAATTTATTTTAAGATTCGTTGAAAAATAAATAAGATTTTTATTTGTTGATAATTATAATAGAGTACGGTTTTTTAAAATTACAACAATTTTATATTTATAAAATATTCCGATGCATACTTAAAGAAATTAATCAACTTTACTTTTAACCAGAAATATATTTAACACCATTATACTTTGAAAGAATATTCTTATGGGTTCAGTTATCCTCACTGGTTGAAGTAACACATTTTTTAAATAAAAGGGAGGAAAATCCACAAATAAAGATAAAGCATTTAAGCGTTAAGGGTTTCCATCCTACTTTTAAGGGATTCGTATTGTCACTTTAATCTGAAGTGTAATATTTTGGTACCACAAAACTTTAAGAGTGGTAATCGACACGGAGAATTGGCTTAAGAGGATTATCCTTTGCTGGGTAACTTTAAAGACTCTCGGATATCGCTGATTATTTTAGGTGAGAGATCGTAACTGATTATTTTTTACACTTTCTCAATGGGTCGTTTAAAATAATTAGGAGAAAGGCATTTCAAAAGAGATTCTGAATAATTTTAATTTAAAAAAATCAAAACAGGATATCTATTTTCAAACCAACTTCTATCCCCATTTTAATAAAAAGGCCCTCATTAATCTAACCTCGTATCTTTTTCTACATTAGATTTTATAAAGGGAAATAAAAATGACCAATTTGCTTACAGTTCATCAAACCAAAATTATTTATAAAAATAAAATACTTTTCATGGAACGTAACCTCCCATTATCAAAGAATCAAAATTAAACAAATAAAAACTAAACTAAATAAAGAAATTACTAACTCCAGTACTCCAGACCTGAATCATTTTACTATCCATAATTTTACCCAACTCAAAATATATCCATCTACCACACCGAAAATCCACAAAACCCCCTAATCCAATAACCTCTATTCAAGATTAAATAGCCCTCCAGTGATTGTCCCACTGTCCACCCCCTCTCTTGCAATTTCCCGACCTACACCCACCCTCGATGCATCTACGAAATCGCGCGCCTTTCCTCCTTGGAATCGTCCCGAAGACACTGTCGTGGGACGGCGCAACAAGAGGGGTGGAAAACGCTCTCGAGCGTCGTCTCCTAATGAGCCACCGCGGGCTTATCTGCTCGATCCCCAGCGCCCTCTTGTTCATCCACGATACTCTCACAATTAGCCCTCTTTTTGCATTTTCGCCTTTATTTGGTCCCCGTGTTTACTCCTCATTCCCCTCCCCTGCTTCATTGCTCTTCATCTGAGAGCATTCGACAAAGTTTCTCTCCAGGGCCGATTCAAGAAGAAGGAGCGACGCACCGGGAAGACAAAAATGCGAATGACGAGGGGCGGCAAGGGAAAAACACATTCAGCGCGTGTATGCTGATTCGCTGCATATAGACGAGCTTGTCCGGAAACGAGTGGCCAAACAAACAAACAGCCGCACATTCAGCCGCGCGCTGAATTTTGCACGAGGACATATTCATTTCCGAGATTGCGCTCGCGAAAACAACGAAATCGACGCGCAATCGCTTCGACGGACTTTTTCGTCGATTTCTGAAGACATTTTTAGGTTAGGGCGGAAGGTTCGATCGGAACGTTTCTGAAAAAGTTTGATAATTGAATACAGAAGTCTGAATCAATCTATTTCAGAAATGGTCATTTTTTAATCAAAATCAGATTTTTCTCTGCATTTTATGCATTTTTTTCTCTGAAATATGAATTTCAGAGATATTGGAATTGGAATGAAAAATGATATAGGTAAAGAATCGTTGTTTGTGAAAAAAAAACTATTAGCTTTATATGAATTTGAAGCAAAGTAACATGAAACTCGATTAGAAAAGTGGACGTACACCGGCGAAGAGGGAAAAATGCGAAAACACGAATGTCCACTGGGCCGGTGTTTATTGCAATTTGTTGAAGCGGAAATCGCGAACCGATTGCGGTATCAACGAACAACCCGAGTGATTCTAACGCGGCGTTTCCAATTTGGGACACCTGTTCCGCCGCGGTTGATACGACGCGATAAAAGGTCAGTCGTCGTAACGCGTATCGCGTAACGTCGCTTTTCGCGTCGCGCGCTGACTTTTTTACGAGGGGCCTTTAATACCAATCAACTTATCGTGTCGGCAATATTATGCCGCAATATTTATTGAAATCGATGTGAGAGTGACAAACGACCGATCTTAACTCGACGGGAACGTGGAATTGGGAAAGAGAGTTATGGCGCGATTTCTGAAATGGGGCAGTGCAAAATGAGAACTAAAAATATTAGAAATTATCAAATACTCAAAGGAAAAGTGGACAAAACCCGCATAGAAACTTATAGGTCTACAATTTCTAATAGGAATTGATATAATTTATACGTATTTCCATATGGACATTGGTTGTCTATATGGAAAAAAAGAACAAATAAATTTGGACATCTTTTGGACAGAAATCGCATACATACCCTAACCGCAAATAATATCGATTAATATCGATTAAAATATTCCAGGAATATCCCTGGAATATTTTAATATACCAATACCATTCTCAGAATATTATTTAATATTATTTGCTGATAGGGTAATAACAGGGCAATTTCTATAAGTATTTTTTAACAAGGCTGTTACACCGAAAGAAAATGTTATGATTTACGCCATAATAACCTAAACATTCCTGTAATGTTTTTCATGTTGCAACACATTTTTACATGAAAAATACACTGTTTTGCGATTTTCCTATAAAAACAACTAACAACTGCGCTGCCCCACTTCGCCCACCAAAAACTTAACCCGTAACCCAAATTCCCGACTTCCGAAAACCCGGATATTGGGGGGGGGGGGGGCACTTGGTGCAGGTCGCTCGAATTGCGGGCATTAAAATTGCCGAAGTGGCGGCGCGGCGATTGGCCAGGTTCGGCGGGGTTGGTTTTTTTGAGTGGCGCGCCGCGGCCCCAGGGAGGAGCGCTCGAGGGCGCTCGACGCGCCAGGTTCCGCGGCAGCGCCAGCCCAGGCGGCGAGCCAGGCCAACCGGGCCGAGCGCGCATAATGCACGCACTCGGCTTCACTTGGCTCGAGTGCACTTCGAGCGCGAAATAAGCAGCGCTCGGGGAAACTCGAAAGCTCGTTAGCGTGCTCGACGGTGTTCTCGGGGCGCGTGGGTTCTTGCGAGAGGAGCAGGCCTGCCACCCCTCGCGGATGAATAATTGCGACGGGGAGAGCCGCGCCGGAAATGGGGCGAACGGATATAAATTTGGATGCACGGCCTAGTTCGATTTTGGAGGAGGCGCTGCAAACAATTTTTTATAAAAGTGAATTCGGAAGAATGGGATTGTACAAGTCAGAATTAACAAATTGAAGAATGCAGAATAGAGATTCGAAGTCTGTTCAAAGGCTGTTTCAGAGCCTTTCAAAGTTTTTATTTCTGTTCCAAGTTAGATGACGATATTTATGGAATTCGCAACTTCTGAAATTTAGCAATATGAAACATTTGACCTGTAAAGAAAACGTCTTAGAACTTAACCCATAATGTAAAGTTTAGATTTCGCCTACTGAGATGAATAGGAAAGATTGCAACTGGATTCCGTAAATGTCATCAGTTTCTATCATGGAATAGAAGTCGATTCGACACAAATGACATTTTGAATTGTCTAATTCAGTCGTCCAGATTGAGAATTGAGAACTGTACTATCCTGTTCTTATGAATTCTGAGACAAATATGTTTTTTGAGAAGTGGATTTTCTTTCAGTCAGGTTTCAGTAACTTGAGATATGGGTTTTGAGAGGAATGTTGAGAAAAAAAGAAAAAATAGTAAGGCTATTTGTGTCTAAACTAAAAAGAATTTAATCATTTTAATCGGTTAGAAAAAGAGTCGATCCGTTCGGAAATTGTTTGGTTAAAGAACTTTTCTGTCAATAAAAGCAATTGAATAAGTAATATATGTATCAGTTATTTATAATTAAAGATACTTTGTTACGTTTACTTTTAAGTTTACAGTAATTATCAGTTCGTAAAAGCAAATTATTCAGCCAAACAATCCAAATCAATCAGCTGAACATTTGATCAAAGTGAAATTCAAATCACATCAAATTTGTTTGATGATTAGATGAAATCGATTTAACTAAATAAATAAGACAAATCGATCAAATTATTTATATAACTCTTTTAACGAAGTTTAAATCGGTGACAGAAAATTTTTGTCATTTGACGACTACTGTATTAACTTCTAAAACAAGTTTTCTGATATATCAAGTTAAACCATATAATACCAAGTACCTCATTAAAAACAATATTTTTTAACCCACTTTAAACCAAATTGCGAGTAAAATTTGTTTCCGATTGTTGAATCAAATTTTAAAGATATTTTTTCCAAAAAGATATGCATTAGTTAAAAAATACATTATTTAAGGTAGTTCTGCGTGAAGTAAAAATCGTCAGATATTGATCAAATTATCACAAACAATTATTTCCATTGTCCGTTTCAACTGCGCACATTTTTATTAACATTATCTACATAAAACCAGAAATATTTGATTCGAAACTTTTATTAAATGAGATATAGAGATATATTATGCATGTGTTATTATCAAATTTTGATTTCGAAAGAAAACATAAATTATCTATACAAGCATTTTAAATTACAGTAAATTAATATATTTTTAAATTTATATAGAAAATGACATAATTGGATAAATGTTTCGTTTACATTTATTTAGAACAATTAAAGTTAAAATAATTTATATGATGTCAAGAGAAAGTCATTATAAAATTATCTAAAAATGCAATATTGTCCAAATAATATATTAATATTTTACTTAGCGCCCTAAATACCCGGCCCTTCACGGCAGAATTACCTCAAATAAAGTTTTGTATCACACAGAATATTTTCAACTCAAATGCGAAGAAATCTAACACAGCAGCTTACTAAAAAAAGTCCAAAAACATTATAATCTAAATTAGAATACTTTAGTAAAAAATCAGGCTTTTTCTATTAACAATGTTTCAAAGTAAGAATTGTATTTGAACTTAATTACTTGTCATGTATTGTTTCTCATTATAATCAACTTTATTCCGTTTCAACATATTTAATTACGTTCAGAATTAAGTCTGAGCAACATTTGAACAAATAATTAAAAACTCCATTTCAAACTCGATTTCAAAAAGTAATTTTATATGCTACCGAAAAATGCGCATGATTTTGTTTGATTTTACTAATCATTTTCACCCAACTCACCCCCACACCGCCTCTAAAACAATAAACGCCAAAATCCATGAAACTGCAGCCCGATAGTTCGGCGCACTAAAACTGCCGGCTAATTGAAACGCACGTGTTTACTTATTTTTTGTTTCACCGTACGCGTTGTTCGGACCTTTTTATTTCCACTTCGGCGCATTGTTTTATTGTTTATTTTGTTCATTTTTCAATTTGAACGCGAGCTGCACAAACGTAGCAACCGTTGCCAAGCTCTCGGGCGAAAACGCCCGAGGCGTTTGGTCCCGGACGAATTTAAAAAGGGGCACTATGGCGAATAATAGCCCAATTGAAAAAAGTAACGTAATTAAAAGGAAAAGGTCCGTCGAGGAGCTGCAACATTATTTTGCATTGGAATGCTCCCCGCTTGTTTGCCAATTTTGGCTAGCAACTTTTTTCCTATCATTATTTTTTCATCCATAAAAAAACATCCAAATTAAAATGCCGATATTTTTTTATTGGTAATGCACCATAATGTTGTGATGTAAAAATAAAAAATAGGGAATATAAATTCCATTATTAAAAGAAGAAAAATAATTTGATATAAATATTAAGAGTAAAAATAAAAGTTCAAAAATTAAATTAAGGGGACCTTTGTAACAAAATTGCTATTTTTTCATCATTTTCAACGGATCAAATATTGAAATTTTGAGAATGTATTTTTAAAGTGTCAAAATATTTATATTTTGTGTGTAGAAATGGTTTCATCCATTCAAATTAAAAACAAACTATTAAAAAATAAAACTGCTTGAAATTTTTTCCCTAAAACTAAGTCAACATCCTTGCAAAAACCTGCAAAAATGTGTCAAATAACTTCCGAGATTTGTTCCGCTCGAATTCCCCCACATTCATTCGTAAATACTCTCAAAGAAAGGCCAGCAGGATGGTCGCGTTCAATTTTCCCATGACGTAATTCAGCCGCTGATTAAGCGCCGACGAGTCATCAATTACCTGCTCAATTTTCTAAAGGATTCGGCGCGAGGTACTAAGTAACGTTACAGCTGACAGTTGTACGGCCATTAGTCCAGTAAAAAGGGCCGATTTCACCTCGCACAATGTCGTTAGCGCGATTTTCAGTCGGACTGCGTTCGGCGAACAAGCGAAACGTCCCATGAAACGCGCGTTACGAAAAAATGCGCCGCTTTACCGGGAAGAAAGAATCGAACCGAGTGACAGGCCTTATCTGCGAATTAGTTGAATGAAGTTCAGCAAAAACCCGCGGCGACGGTAATTAGACGCGCGTTCTGCATAACCAACGGGATAAGGTTTCATGTACGTGCACGTGAAATGTTGTTTGGGTCAACCGCGGATGATAATGGAATGTATCTAATCGCAAAATCGTGTGTCCGCTTTTGCAACGCGCGCGCTTTTTTTCCCTCTGATACAAGCTTAGATTAATTCCTGGAAGTGAAACCTGTTTATGAAACCCAACGCTGGTCGCACGTCACGTTATTGTGAATGTCTTCATGCGATTTCGTGATTTTTCAAACCCGAAATGAGATTAAGTCGACCCTTAAGGGAAAAAATTGAGCATTTACATCTTTTTGAAATTTTAGAGGGAATATGAAGGAGAAGAAGAATGTGAAGGTTGCACCTTTGCAAAAAATGAGCAAAATAATTTTTTGAAAACCCAATCTAATTTTTTTAATTCATCATCATTTTTAATCGTTATAATGTCCATGATCATCATTTAGGGATCATACTTTGAAGTAATTTTATGAATTTTGAAAAAAAACAAAATTTTTCAGATTGGACATTTTTTTCAAATTGGAATTTTAGAGGTAGGTAAGTTTATTGAGATTCCTAAACGGATTTGTAGTCGATGGGAAAATTGAGTTTGAGTCTTGATTTGGTCTGAGAAAGTCGAATTCAATTGCATAATCGAAAGGGGGTAATGGTAATTGGACGTGGAGGATCTTTGTGGATAATCGGCGGGCGCCGTCGCCGTAGGCAAAAGGCGACTAATTTATTTTTATACCGACACGTTATCTCACGAGTGTTACGACTTCCGAGCACTCTCTATTAGGAACCTGCCACAAAAGAACTTAATCGATATAGTCCGAACCGTGTTTGCCTGTAAATTTGCTTAATGAATGAACTGAAGCCGAGATACCCGAAATAGACACTTTGCATACATTTTTCAAGGGCGAATTTCGAATAAACTATAAACAGAATAAACTTCGAATAAACTACAGAATAAACTATAAACAGAATTAAAGATCTAAAAAAGCAAAAAACTAAATTTTGCAACATAGAAATATCAACAGCAAAAATATCCAGTTAAATAAATTTCAAATTCTATATTTCAACTTTTTACATAAAATAACAATTCAAAATCAAGAAAAGTTTGAATTTTGAAATTTGAACTTCAAAATTCGAAATCGAAGTCTGAAATTCAAAATCCGAAACTCCAAAAAGACTCGTACCGACAAAAATAAACTCGTCCTAAGCTTTAAGCGACAACATTTTGGCAACTGGACGCATTTCGTTAATATAACTTAAGTTATTTTCCCAGCGCACTGTCAAGTAGCTTTCACTGCAGAGGTCCAGAAATAAAAAATAAAATGAAGCAAAACTCAAAACAAGCTCGAAGGCATTGCGTACCGGCGTTAATAACCGAGATCAACGGAGCACAAGCCAGCAAGCCACTTATGCCAGAAATAGGCGAGCGATATCGAAATAAGTTGACGCGAGTGTGCCGTTCGATCGGACAGTCGCGTTCCCCTATCGCTCGTGACTCACGGGATAGACAGAGCGGGACGCAAGATTGGACGGTACGAAGGTGCGACGGAGAGGCGAAAAGTCGTAGCGGGAAATCTCCAGCCCCGCAACGGAAATCACCTGGCCATAAAAAAGGGTACCCTGAAAACGCCATTCCCTTTTGGCAGACCGCGTGTGCGTACGCCCAGGGGCGGATTCCGGGTCTTAAATTAAGATGCTTTGCTTTGAAATTCAAATCCGA
Source organism: Ceratoteleas bidentatus (assembly GCA_022817645.1). NCBI lineage: Eukaryota > Metazoa > Arthropoda > Insecta > Hymenoptera > Scelionidae > Ceratoteleas > Ceratoteleas bidentatus. The sequence goes on along the minus strand of JABFPB010001256.1, from coordinate 16,971 downwards.
GACGCTTCGGCGTGAAATTGAAGTCGTTCTTCCAGATTGATGGGTCGCGATTTTGAGAAGGAAAGAGGAGTTTGAGAGGAGTTTGAGGTTAAAGTTTGTTACCGACAGATGGTAATGATGGAATGAGGGTTTGTTTTATGAATCTGATGTTTTTGGAGATAGAAGGGATAGTTTGGGAAGTTATATGATGGAAATGGTGTGTCTGGGCTTAGATAGAAGTGTGATTCCAAATGGGTTTGAGTGAGATTGGGTCTGTTTTTGAATCTGTTCCTGTTGCAGAATGAAGCTAAATTAGTTCAGGAAAGGGGGGTGATTGAAGAACTTGTTAAAGCTTTATGAGAAGTTCCTATCTTGTAGGTATCTCCCTGCTAAATTGAGGAACATATAAAGAATATTTATATGTTTCTCTATTTAGCTCTAACATGCTTTTCACTTTTAATTCAACCAATTCTCTCGAAAACACTGGTAGAAGTCAATAAATTCAAATAGAAAGTAAACGAAATTGAGAATGAAGCGAAACACAACCATGTACTAGTACATTTCATACTTGTAAGGTGATACTTTATAAACCCTATTTCAAGCGGTAGACAGTTGTTGAACAAAAAACGCTAAATAAACTCTACAGATATATATCTTCTCATATAGACATCGAACATGGAATCCATATGGATTCCACGTGGAGGAACATTCGGACGTAGATTCGACGTAGATTCCACGTCGAATCTACGTGTTTTAGAAGTATGTCTGTTAGGGTTGGTATAGTAAAAAACTAGTCCAAAACCCACCATAATAGCAATGGCAGATAACCAGACTGTACTCATTCTAACCTAAAAATTTAGAATTAGAATAAGATGAAATCCGAACATCGATTTCAAGATGCTTTGATAGAAACAAAATACGTTCAGAAAATGTCTTAATGTCTAAAATCTAAACATCTTTAGACTTTGATAGACAATTTTTTTCTGGCGTAATAGAACCAAATTCTGACAAGTTTCATATTACATCTTTACTCTAACATTAAAACTTAACCTATTTATCGGATATATTTGAAAAGCTGTAATCCTTGCATGTGTAGATCAAAACGACTCTCCCACCAAAAACTTTTGAATATTATATCTCTATTCCTGTACCCGTTAAAAAAGGACATTCTTGAATGAGTGTATATGCAGTAGAATAATTGTTCTACCTGGGAAAAGCATTAATACTTTTCCCAACATATGACTGTATAAGAAATGCTTACTTTTGCCCCCAATGAATAACTCAGCAGTAGCCAATACCTGCATTAGGCATAATAGGTTATTTTTCTCACATCAACTAGTTTCAAAATAATGCACTCTAAGAACAACTATCTCGAGTCAAGAAAAACTGTCTTGAGCTAAGCAAGTCTGTTTTGGCTCAAGACTGTTTTTCTTCACCCAAGACAGTTGTTCTTAGAGTGTGCATTGTTCAGGAAAAGCCATATTTTTGGAATACTTGGAATACTTATTATTATTCAAGTATTATAATACTTGAATAATAATACCACTTTATTTGTGGATCGTCAAAAATCGATCAAAAATCGTTGTAAAACTAACAACTCTATGGATGAGAAGACCAATGTGTACGACTCATAGCTGAAGACGAACAGAAAAAGTTTCTCTTATTTGTCGAAACGTCAAACACTTTTTCACCAAAATGATTAGCAATGGGTTAGCATTACAGATTCTCACATGGAAACATTTTTTTCGGATTACAAAATCGCATTGCAATACTATATAGCTCTACTGGAACCATCACTAGGATTTCTCACCCAGTACTAAAATCCTGACACGCGAATGATTTGCAGCAAAATTTGCAGCAATTTTTTTTGATAGCGTGTCTCACTTTTGCCCCAAAAACCGGGGCACGTGCCCCGACCTAAGTCCGTCCCTGGACACATTGTGCGTGCAGTCGTCTCTCTCGCTCCTCGAGCCTGTTGCAGTCGCGCCCTCGGGGCACCTACTAACTTGTCCGTTAATATTAAAGGTCCATGGGGATCGCTCTCGGAAGTGCGGCGAGCACAGCCGACATCAGATTCGCCCACAGAAAGAGCAAACCACGAAATTGCGGCTTATATCGACCGCGATAACCAGTTAAGTCGCCGTCTAAGTATCCGCCTGTATCCGTTTCAGAACTAGTTTCGCTAATAAAGTCCGCTCACCCTGACAAAACGATGCGCCCCCCCTCCGGTGCAACTTTTTTCGCGGCACGAAACCCATGTAGACATTATCGGCCGTAAGCCGATATGATCGTGTTTAATTATGCCGGCTTCGGTTACGCGGAGAAACGCGCCACGCTTGTCGAAATTGTAATCGATGATTGGTACACGACGCGGCCTGTAATTATGATTTGTTGCGGGCCAAAGTGACCCCGGAGTGCCATTCAGACTCCGTTTTTTCCCGCTTCGCTTTGTCCTTTTTCCCTTCGCTGTGAAATCGAGGGAGGGAGTAATTTGTTGGGAAAGATCGTCTGGGGAGATTGAGGTTAGGTTTGGATGCAGTTAGGGAAAGTTAGGTTATGTTATACAGTGAGCGATTTCTCCCCTGGAATAGGTCTTACTGGACATTTCGGATGGAAAGTTATGGTAGAGAAAGTATTTTTGGGGATAGGTTAGGTAGCGTCGTTGTAAACTGAGGTTAGGTTAAGACCAATGTTATAATTTAGGAATGAGTTCCTTTCTGAAGGAATAGTTGAAAGTAAGGTTATCCAGATAGGATCTCAACCTTAGTCACTTTAGGAGAAGGTTCGCAAAAGTGGGATTATGGTCTGGTCAAACCATAGCATAAAACGCGCGGACCTTAATTGTAAACAGCGCTAATGGCGGCGCCGCTAATGATCATTAAAATTTGCGATGCGCCCGAATCCGAGGGGCACGTTATTTCGTATCGTGTTTCGCTGTCTGGCAAGTTGGGTAAAAGTTAATTTGTTATCCGATCCTTCGATTCATGAGCGCACGCCGAAGGGAAATGGCGCGTCGATACAACGAAATATACCTCGGCGTTGCGTTAATTCAATACAATTTTTGAAAACCTTGCCACGCAACTTTGACTATTAAATTTCTGCCCCGAAGAAAACTCGCTTCGGTGCGCGCGAGCCGTATACGTTTACAGCCGATCGGGCTCCACGAAATCCGAGGTTTCGCCCGTCAAAACGATGGTATTCCGGGAGTCGGACGAATTCGACCGGGAGATGCTTTCATTTAAACTCTTCTCTCTGATTTCGAAGTTTGTATTTAATTATACCTTGTTTAATTATACCTTGTGATGTAAATGTGATATTTTCAGTATTGCAGTTAAATGTTAATTAACTAAACATTAGTTCAGAAACATTTAATTTTTTGCAGAAAGTGATACATGTTTGATAATAAAACTATTTTCTAAAAATATTCGTAAATAAATTAGGTACTTATATTATCTAAAATCTGCCTAATTCGACTACACATTTACCCATACCCTAACCAAACCTTTCACCAAAGTCAACCAACTATTTTCCTGTGCTTACTTCCCAATCAAAGATCAAACATCCCCAATTTGAACTCGATATCCCCCCTTAACTTCTAACCATCTTATAAATCAAGCCCCCCATTTTTCCTGCAGAACGCGAAAGCTGGCTGAAATGGGCTCGCGTAAACAAAGGGCCGCGTGGCAATAGTATTGAATAATTGAACAACAACTCGCGGCGTCATTAATATGTCAGTGATAGGGTAGTTTATAAAGCTCGACTAGAGGTTAGGCCAGCTTGGCAATTGGGATGGCTTCCTCCCCGCGAAGGGACCAAAGCTATCGCTGGGGTGCTGACGACGTCGTATCGTGTTGTGTCTCCCGAGATCGATACACCCCTGCAAATGCCCCGTCATTCGTATAAATAATTAAACGGTGACGCGACCAGTCGTCACTTCCGCTCGCGAACAGATTCCGCGAAATCTCAGACACGACGATGTCAGCTCAATCCGCGGTGTGTACTCCGAGACGGATAATTGGTCGGGCGAAATTGCGAAGACTATTCGGGGATCGGGTAAATTTAAGCGGTTGATTAATTGGCGAGATAAGTGGAGATATCTTGGCGGAGATTAGCGACAGTTTTGAAACGGCGGTTTAAGTTGGGAGAACGAGAAGGTTGGAAGGGGAGGTGACTTTGTCTTGGAAGTTGACTTTCGGATAATTTTGGATGGAATTTTTGGACGAATCCTGGAAGGGGAAACAAGGAATTCGATGTATTCCAAAGAAAAAATGTATGATTATTGATGTTCTATAAAAAATTACTAGTTTTTTGTACACTAAAATTTCCTTTTTGGCGATCCTGCCAGGATCGAACCTGGAATCTTCTGATTCTGAATTTTTCATATAATTTTTCTCAATGTACACATTACAAATTTATACATTTTTTCAGAGTTGTTGAATGTATTCTCAGTTCGAAATAATGTTGTTTCGAAACTCAAGACCCTCTACAATTCCCCACAATATATATCCCGCGATTGTTCCATCTCGACAAAAGTAACGCAATCAAGTGTTTTCATAACTGAACAGCGGAAAACTCTCCCGCTAATTAATACGTCAAACCCCTTCCTTCCAATAATTAGTAAAACATCTGTTGATCGAGTTTTACACAATGCCACTTTTTATTGTGCCCCCAGTTAATTGTGCACAGCTCGTTAGCGGTAATTAAAAGCAAACATCCTCGCGGTTGCCGCAAATGACATGATAAATACTAAATGCTCGTTGAAGAATCATTACGCGGATGTGTATTAATGCGTACTATTAGATTAAGCACGATTTCGATCGACTCGATCAAACCATTCAATTACGCGCGAATGGCCGGAATCAAGATGGCGAAAAATTGTGAAAAAAGTTGCGTTTAATTAGCCGTCGAAGTGCGTCCCGAGTTATGCGCGTTCGTTTCGTCCGATAGGCATCTATTTGTGCAAACTGGTTTAGGAAAAACGTCGGATCGGTTGGCGTGTCGCATCAAGTAGCGGAGTGGGTACTTACTGACATAGGGACAAGTTATTACGCAGCGAGGGGCTAGATATTACACAGATGTTACACAGATAATAAAATAATATAATCATAACCCTTCGCTAATAATACTACGGTCGAATTTGTAGGAAGCAGAGGTGGGTCATAATGTTGCCGTATCGTAACGGGGGATGGCGCTTTAAAAACGAATTTATAACTAATTCCGCGAGCTATGAAATGTCGGCGTTTTACGACGGAGGCTAAATCCCGCAAATGTTCGATAGAGGGATTTGTTAAGTTTTTGTTTTATTTCATTATTTACGTGAAATAATTTGTATCTTTGATTTATTGATATTATGTATAAAATGTTTTGAATATAAAATGTTAATAATTCTGTAAAAATATTATATAAATTATGTGTTTGTTTTTTAAGTATTCGTTGAATTTGTTTAGATTTTGTTAGTTGTAGTATTTGGGATTGAAAAAGATTATGCGATTGGATAAGTGCAGGGAAATGTACAAGTGAACTTAATTATGCGACCACACGTGGCCGAGTAAATCGTAAAATATTGTTTCGTTATATAAGAGGGTGAATCCCTATTGTCGATGTGCACTCAGGATTGTCGGATCTTAGCGAAAGACGGTAATTAGAGTGGGAAGTGGGAGGGACGGTAAACAGTAGGCAAACGACAGTCCAAATATTGATTAAGTATAAAGAGAAAACAATCTTTACGGTTTGAGGCTTTTCTGGGGGTTGACATTTTTCTTCTCTGAAAGATTAAATCCCCAGTTCAGATTAATACAACTTTGCAATCTTTGCTACTTTGTAGACTTTGCCACAAATATTGTTTTTTTACGTGCCAATTCTTTTCAGAGCTAATTTTTTTATTTATAGATTTTTAGATTATTTGCATGCTTTTTTAGGAATAAAAATAGAAATCTAATAATGTTTTGAATAGTGTTTTTATATGTTGTTCAATATAATGTGACGATTTTTTTTCATTTTGTCAAGTTTTTGGATTTAGTAATAGGTTAACAAATTAAACAAATAACATTGTAATAAATTTGTATTAAAGTGATTAAAATGATTTATGTTTGTAATTAATTTTATATGCTTTATTCTTCTTTTTGTTAAAAACCTCAATTAGTAGTATTAGATATTTAAATAGAATCATATCATAAGTAATATATTTTTAAATACAAATACTCGAGAATAACTTTATTGGAATAAATAAGCTGCAGTGTTTATTTTCGTAAATTAAAACAATTAAAAAGTTTCAAAAAGAATCTAATTGAAAATTAAACTCAAAGCAGATTCGGTTTGCATAAACGTTCGAAAATAAACATGTCACTTACAGAAATATAGAGAAACCTGTTTCTTCGAGGCAATTTATTTCACGATACAATTGCCATATATTTACAAATTTTAGAACCGTTACATTATATCCCAATATTATATTACCATTTACACAAATATTTTAAACTTATTTTATGATTTATTAATACGATATTTCGAGATCAAATTGCAAACAGTAAATGTGCGACGCGTCATTGTACAATTTGTGTTAGTAAATATTAACCGAAACAAAATACATAATATTTCTCAACAAATTTTAATAAAATTCGAGTTTCGAGGACATTCTTCCAATGCCTCGTTATGCAATCTTCCAATTTTATTAGGATTTTCTTCTAAACCTTCAACCTAAATCCTGCCCGAGTAAACAATTTGGTCAAAAATTGATAAAAATTGATCAACCAAAAATGAGACCATTTTCGATAAAGTTCTGATCATTTTTAGATCCTAACTTGATCGTGAATTAATCATGATTTGATAAAATCCAGGTTTAATCGAAGCGTGATTTGATAGAAAAAATTATCAAAATTTGATCAAAAACGATCTCACTATTGGGCTGGCCAATTTATGAAAATTTTTTCTCGGGTCTTCCAATATCCTCCTTCTTCGAAAACGTTAACACCAAAAATTTTTCAAAATTTCGCCCCAAAAAACTATCACATGTCTCGGTCGACGAAATTCGACCATAGTCCCTTTCTGCCGAAAAATTTCGTCGTTTCGTCGCCTTGGTCGTTGTCTTGTCCCGGCCAAGTGTCCGGAGGGCGAGGGTGGCCACACGTAACAATTTATGTAGCATATGCGTGCGTAAGAGAGGGGTTAGTGGTGTCCGTATCAGACCCACGAATTACAATCGTTTCGAAATAATTTAGGGGACGGGATCCCCGCGCCTCTCACGTACAAACCTCCGTATATGTACGTTTATGCGCGCACACACGCGCATCTGCGCGGAGTTATTTATGATGGATTAGAACGGGCTTTAACCCACGACTAATTTATGCCTAAGCGTGGGGTAGCCTGGATTTTTTCCGGGACGTTCCACACGCAGAAAAATGTTTGGTTAGCTTAACTAACATTTGGTTAGATTGACCAAATTGTTTGCTTGACACAACCATAGCACTAACTTCAATTAATAATACGGTTAGATGGTTAAATTATCTTTCGTCACTTGTAATTTATCTTTTGTCATTTGTCAACTGTCATATGTCATTTATTATTTGTCATTAATCATTAATCACTATCATTTATCATTTATCATTTGTCATTTATCATTAATCATTTATCATTTATCACTTATCATTTATCATTATCATTATAATTTATCATTTTTAATTTATCATTAATCATTAATCATTATCATTTATCATTTATTATTTATTATTAATCATTAATCATCATTTATCATTTGTCATTTATCATTTGTCATTAATCATTAATCGTTAATCATTCATCATTTATCATTTATCATTTATTATTTATTATTTATCATTAATCATTATCATTTATCATTTGTCATTAATCATTAATCGTTAATCATTAATCATTATCATTTATCATTTATCATTTATCACTTATCATTTATCATTTATACTTATCATTTATCATTATCATTATAATTTATCATTTATCATTTATCATTTATCTTGAATCGAATCAGTAACTTGTCTCAAAACAGTCGAGACTTTTGATCGAATTTGGACCAGATTATCGATTGAAAATTTCGACTCCGAAATCGGCAACGGACCGTCGATCATCGAACCAATAAACCGGTGAACCGCAGGAAAGTTTGATAGAAAGGACTTTTCGGAAATAAAACGACGAAACGTGACGATAAATCTGTCATCGGCTGCAATAAAATAGTTGCCTCGAGAGAAGCCAACTGAAACTTAACTGCCTTCCGTCAACCGATTGTCAAAAACCGTCCGCTCGTTTGAATGACGATCTATAAAGCAGCATTTATGGATTCGCTCGATTCCGGCTGAGAATATCAAATGCCTTTCAAATGTATTCACGAATACATTATAATCGCGCGGCGAAACGCGAGCCTCGCAATCGTAAAACAGTCGTAACCCCGAAAAATCGTGGTCACACGATACTCCACTTCGTACCCCGCTGGAATTGACGCTGGTGCTCAATCGGGACCGCGACGTTTAGGGCCATTCGTCAGTGCGGAGTTACTAGGTTAGGTTGGCGAGAATTTGTGGTAGAAAAGTGAGTCATTTGCATTTGAATCGCAGGTGGGTGGGATTGGAAATCGAATGATTTCGGGGGAACCGTTTCTGCGGACGTTTCTATAATTGGGTTTTGATGAAGGAATTGATTCTCACAAATAGTACGATGATTTTGTCTTTTGATGGTACTCTATAATGTGACATTTGAGGGAATAGTGACATTTTATATCGCAATCAGTATTCATATTCATCTCTGAAAATTTACCATACTAAATAGAAAAAGTTATTCGATTCAATATCATATACAATATCATATATAATTGACTGCCAGTATATACAATTTTAATGAGACCTGATTTGGAAATCGGTAGATAGTATTTTTATTTCTATATACATATAAATACAAGCAATTGTATAGATTTTGATCAAATGGTTTCTAATGCTTTTTTTACAGGAAACAAGATTTTGCGAAATATACTATATCATCGAAACACCAATAAAACGACTGAATACATTACTACGAGCCAGTAAATATCGCAAAAATCCTACGATGTACATAGTACCATATTTTTTTACTGTACTCTGAATTAAATTTGTTATCAATAAAAAAGATACCTAAAGAGCCTCGCAAAAATACCCGCCGCAGAAAAAGTTCGTCGCTCTTCTCTCCCCCACTTTTTCCCCGTTTTCTCCGCGTCCTCGCCGGTAATAGTAAACCGCTGTCGCGGCTCATTTTTGCCGATAACGCCGTCATAAATAAAAATCGCCGCGGAATATAAATTCGTCAATTAAGTGCTTATCTCGCGACGAGGAAGAAACGGTCCGAGCGATCGGCCGGCCATGCTAATTGCCGCGGACAAAACGTGTAAAAATTAGCCGACATACAAACCATTTTACTGTAACATCGAAAACACACTAGTCGCGCAATCGGCGACGATCCGATTGATCGATTAACATAAAAATTCCGGCCCGATCGTTTACGTAACTGCGATTTCGGGTTCGACGTCAATCAACGGAATAACCCAATGCTAATCGCGCGACTTTTATTTGGCCGAAATTGGCAAAATCTCGCGTGTAATGTTTACCGGTTTGTTTATGCTATAATTTGCGTAAACACCGCGAAAACGATGTCGTATGACATAATTGTAAATTTGTAAAAGTAAATGATATTATTTGAACACGATTTCGAATATATTATTTACAAATAGTTTATAATTTGATTAGCTGACACAAGTTTAAAAAATTTTGCCATTTCCTGGCAGAATTTCCTGGTTGAAACATTTTCCAATGAGATATCGTAACACTTTTGTAATTGACTTTTTAAAATCACAGAACAGAGTTAAACTAAATTCGTTAATTATTCAAGCTAATTTAAACATGTTGCGGGGCAAATTGCAGGATTGTAAAATAACACGTCAGTTAAAGTAAGTAATATATCACGGATTTTTACGTTAAGGTTCGTGGTCTTATCGATATGAACGGGTTAACGGGTTAAAGTGCGACGCCGATTGTGTCGGAGTCGCGCGTTAAAGAGGCGGAAAACGCGGGAAAAGGGGACGGCAAAAAAGTGGCACGAGAGAGCCGACTGGCCAGCTTTTTCTGCGTCACCGTGTAAATTAACAAATTGCGTTTAAGCATTCGTCAACGGAGCGCGCGCTGCGAGGCTTTTCTCATTCGTCGTTTCATTCAACGACCCAGTTTTAAGGTGGCGAAGCATTTTTTGTCGGAAATTTTTGCGAATAGCGATTTTTGAGGCTAGGTATGAATATTTTCGCGATATTTTTGGTTGAAAGTGGAAAAAATGACCTGCTTTGCTTAAAGAACAAAAAGTTAATTTCTCAAAAAGTAGAGGAAGAAATAAACAGTATTTCGGTCAAATGAATTATTCCGTTCGGTGTAACAAAAAACAGGTAGTACGTCAATAATAATTTCGGTCCCGAACAGAGCTGAAAGTTCAATAAACGTTTGACAAACGTTTAACTGAACGTTGTCTACAGGTTTCTTAAACGTTCCAAACCGTCTATAAACGTTCAGGGAACCGAATAATGTCCGGCTGTGGGAGGTTCTCTAAACGTTTGTGAAAACGTATGCTGGGAAATATCTACAAAAAAGACTTGTTTATTATAAGTCTCGTGGTTCTGTGTTAGGGCGTTCTCTTGGCACTTTGGAGGCTTCAGTTCGATTCCGAGTAATATCTTTCTTGATAGAGTAAACGTTGCCAAACGTTCTATAAACGTTCAGGAAACCTTTCGATAATTTACAAATTATTAAAAATAAATTATCGCAACGTTAGACTGAATGTGAAACGTTCAGTTTAATGTTCGCCAAACGTTTAATAAATAAAAACACTGTTAGGAGTCGTTTTAGTTTAATGGATGATAGGTAAAACAATTTTGAACGATTGATTGTGCTAATAACAGTGAGAAAAGTAAGTTGTGTTGAGTTGAATTTTTGAAAGATGAGGGAAGAGTGTAAATTAAGATACATTTTATAGTGATATACTAAATTTATCATTTATGAATAAAATATTTGATAGTCAAATATCGGTTCGAAGTATTTTTTCAGGTTAAGAGAAAGAGCAATTATTCATCGAAACGAGTTATTTTCAAGAGTTAATTTACATTTATCGATTTTTTTAAATAAGTCACTGGAAACACATTAAAGGTGCAGAGTCTAAGGAAGTTTCTTGATCCAATCGTTTCTAATAAATGAAGATTCATATACAATATGAATATCTTTTATTTTTTATCTTGATTTATGACTTGATGATGTATAGTAATAATCAAAATATATCTTCATTACAATATTTCAAGTAGATAATTGTCATAAGACAACTGTTTTCGCAATGCAATAACAGACATTATTAACGATGGAAAGTAGAATTTTCTACTTAATAATTGTAAATAAATTGATTGCAATTATAATTACAAAAAATTAATCGAAATATTGTTCGAAAATACAGTTTGTCAATGGTTGAATGCTATAAAATGAATATTATTTTCCAGTATCATATAATTTAATTATTATCAAATTAATGGAATTAACCAATTTGTTTCTAACTGTATACAAACATTATATTTCATTTCGCGGAATTAAAAGTCAATTTATCACGAAATGGCATGGAAAGTTGGGCGACATTCAACAGTTTATTAAATTCACCTTATCAAAAACCTCAATTCAATCAAAATTCATAACCGAGGGACTTTACAATTTATCAGTTTTCAATTAAGACTTTCTAACAAATTCAATAAAAGTCGAAAATAAAAAAACAAAAATAAAATTCTTGGAAATGTACTTTGTCAGATGTAACCTCAAAATTAATGTTATTAATCAAATTTTTATGTAATGTTCTCATTGAAATTTTTAGAATAAAGAAAAGCTTAATGTCCAAATTTAATTCAATTCCGGAAACTTTTATTCACTCCTTTCATTTACGCCTTTTATAATCGAACAGATTTTTATGATTTCGTTGAAATTTCGGTAAACATTCATTCAGTATGAATCTAAAAATTACAACATCATTTACGACAAATTATTCGTGAAAATCAAACAGTTTCATTAATTCTAATTTCTATTGAATTTAAATTTAAATAGAGTGTTTTTCTCAGTAGCCTTTTTCGTTAAATAGCCGATCTACGTAACTAATTTTGAAAATTTAATTTTTCGGCTTAACCTTTCGGCTTCCGCGCGAAAACCCTGGAAATTCAAAACACCGTCCGAGGTCCTGTTCTCGGCTGCTCAATCGCGCGAAAGCGCGGGTCAAATAAGAAATGAATATCGCATGGAAATGAGCGCGGCGCGGAAAAGAAGTGGCGCCCGGGGTCTGCTGTATTATTCAGCCGGGCGCGCGTCAATGCCACGCCGGTTACGATTGCATCTGCGGCCTGACACATTCCGAGGGTGGCGCGCTCGTTTGCGAAACCGCGCGGAACACGGCGGACGCACAACTGCGCGAGATAAAGAACGATTCGGGACTAAATGGCGCGCGATTTATGCCGCTTATCGGGACGACGACGGCCGAGCCGCCGGCACGCGTAAGTCGATTTGCATGCGGCATCGGAGCCGCCGCTGTCGCCACCCCGAACTTACAGTCATTTCCCCGGGATTTCCGCGATCGCGATTTTCAATCGGTCCGGAAACTTGAAGGGGAAATGGTAAAATCGGTTTTTTATCAAATTAGATTTACAGAGGTGGTAAATTACAGGGTAGAAAAATATCTTAGTAAACATGGTCAAAAGTTAGGTAATTTCAAGAAAAAAAAGACAAGAATTAAATTTGATAATTAGATATCGGTTTTCAAATCATTTTTAATTTTTTAAACTTTATTAAATTTTAAATTTATATTTTTTTGCAATAACAAATACATTTATATTTTTTTGTTATTGCATTTCAAATACATTTTCAGTAATAAAAAATACTGCTTCGTCAAAAATATAATTTGTCCACGTAGAATCCCTTAAAATGCTTTTTCGACAAACTCCACTTCTATTTCAGCGAAACGAAAACCAGCAGAAACTCTGATTTCCGCTTCTAATAAACCGTTTCTGCATACAAAAAACGCGATGAATATTCGCCGATTTTTTGCCGCGCGAAGCTGATTGCTACTTCAGCTATGAATTGGATTTTCATTATTAACCCGCGCGAACTGCATCAACCAAAAGAAACAAAAGTGCAAAACAAAAAGTTCATTCAACCGCAACCAACCTCGAAATGATAGAATTGCGTAACCGATTCGTCGCGCTTTTTTTGCGGAATTTTTCAGCCCGTTAGTCGCGGAAACGGGATCCCCTCGTTTCGGCGATTACGGCGATTCGCGTTGGGAGATCGAGCGAGATGTTTCCTCGAAAACATCGCCGGCTCCGAAACTGTCGCCGAAAGTTGACAGACGCAGTTAAAATCGCGTTCTGACGGACTCTTGATAAAAGCTGACAAACTTTGACCGAGCCGAACAAAGTTTCGTCCCAACCTGGGGTGATCATTTATACGCTGGAAATGGGACGAGTTGGCGCAAGTAGTCGAGTTATCGGCAAACGACACAGTTTTTATCAAACTTTGGGTCTTCGGTACTGGTTCTTGACGGACCAAGTTGAGCCACCGGGATCGCCTTATCCGAATGTTAATTAAGGCAGCAATCAAATTTTTCGCCCATTTTCTTCCTGTTTCAACATTTTTTGATAAGACTTTATCTCGCAAACTTTTTTCGGCTCCGTTTGTCCGGCGGTCAATTTATATTGTCGGAGTAATTAAGTTGCAAAAACGAGAATGGAATAACGGCGGAATGAATTTTTGCCGCACTTCCGGTGCGCTGAAATCAGCGGTAGGAAACGTTAGTCTGACCCGGAAAGGGTTTTTTGTCAGAGCTGGACGTAGAAAAACACGCGCAACAAATTGAACCATTTAGATGCTAATCAAGGTGGCGGCGCTGCGGCGGAAAAAACGCGATATCGGCGGGTTTCGATCAAACATCAATATTGAATGATAATTTGCGGCAATAAATCCGGTTCGATGTGCAAATTGCAGTTTTCCGTGGCTGACGGAACACGAGTGAAAATGCAGGTGTTTGATGGTTTCTTCGACTGGGTTCGATGGGTTTATGATGTCGGGTGATAATTTGTTTTCTTGCGCGAAACGTTATGAAATTCGTAAAAAAAGTTGTCCGACAAAATGTGGGTTAATGTTTCGTATCAGAGGTGAATATTAAAATGTTTAAGTGGAAGACAGTAATTTATAAGGCGTTTATACTATATGAAAGTTTCAGCTGAATGTGTGTAATCAAAATGGATTTTTATATTTTGACTTTGAAATTTGGAAACAAAATTTGCTTTATTGATTCTTTATTAATTATTATTAATAAAGAATCAATAAAGCAAATTTTATTAATTATCACAGTATTGATTTAAATAGGAAGATTTCCCATCTTTAAATCTGAAAATAAAAAAGTTCCAATAAAAAAACCAGACTTCCTTTGATTTCAAAATATTTTTTCATTTTTTTTCTTAAATCGTCTTAAACTGAACTCAAAATTAAAATCCACCTCAAAACCGCTCTCTAACCCCGAATTAGCGATGCAAAAAATCTAATTCCCCGCTAATCTCGCATCACCCTCCCCCCTCACCCCTAACTAGATTAGACCCCGATACCCTGCAACCGTGACGTCATCGGGCGAAGAAGTCGCGAAGATTGCGCATCGCATTATGGCGCTGCACGCGATACCGCGCGGGGCACTCTGCGGGGGTGAACGGGGGGAGGGGGGAGCGATTCAGGAAGGACGCGCAGCCACCGCCGCAACGTACGCCGAGTGATCTATGGCCGAAGATAGACCACGCGCTCAACAAGTGTGTTTCAGAGATAGGCCGATGGACTTTTCGTGCTCGGCCGTGCGCCTAATTAAAATGCGCATTAAAAATCAGCCGCGCTATCGGGCGCCGCGTGTGTCGAACGGGCGAATCGATCATCGATTCGCGCCGGCCAATCACGCCTCGCCCGAGTGCTTCCACGAAATGTCACGTGTAATTGACGCGCGATTACCATCGTTGCAGCCGAATTTGCTCGCCCTTTTTTACCCTTTCTAAATCATCTTTTATTATTTATTTCGGCTTACACTTTCGAATAAGGATCATGAGTTTTTTATTTATCGATGGAATATTTTCTTGTGAAAAGTTAGCGTTTAGTTAGAGGACATTTTTTTGAGAAATTATTGCATTGAGAAAACGATTCAGTTTGAGTTCAGTCTAGGAAAAAATATTTAAAAAATATTTAAAAATATAATAAAAAAGAAGATTTCACGAATAATTATATACGAAAAACTGCTAAATGTAATATTCAGACTTATTATCCTTTGGTCGATAGCTGCCACGAATGTGATAACATTTATAAACGTCGATTACAGATTCTGGTGCAATTATGAAAAGTTTTTGGAGTGACGTGAATAATTATGTGGCGGAATGATTGAATGTAGGATGCGCGAAATTTATAAGTCCAGTATGGTGCAAGCCATTTGGGTCAATTTGTGTTTTAAAAGTATCGGTAAAATGTAATATTTATGTCATTTAATTTAAGAACAGAATTTCGTCGTTTGGATTCGCAGGTGAAAACTGCATTAGTAGAAAACATGCGGTTTTTGTGAGTGATTTACTTTTTGCGCGAATAACACGATTATGCGAAGTGTGAATATTGAGTTATTTCGTTCGACGACAATTGATGTACACTTTGAATAAATCGGATGTGAATTAGTCTGAGCGGCAGACGATCAGTCATAAAAAGTGAATATATATTTAAACGCGCGCAATAAGAATAGCTAATTTTAATATTTCTGAGTCAATTATTGATTTCGCGCGTAGTAGGTATTATAAATACATTGCATATTCCCATTTGATTAATCTTATAAACTTTGTGACGTCGAAAAAAGTAAATGAGAGGTCAAGTATTTATTGTAACGAATATTAAGGGTGTATAAATACATTCCCGTTTTTTGCGATACTATCTTGAATTATGGCCAGTTTCAAAGGCAAATTATACAGAAATATTTCATATCAAATTTTAAAAAGCCTTTAAAATTTATCTTGCAAAATCTAATAAATTTTACATTAAACTATATTACTCTATTTTTCAATTTATTTTTTTCCTTTTCTTTTTTTTAATTAAAAATCATTTTTTTGTTTTAAGTTCATGTCCAAAATTTTATCTGTAATTTTTTAATAAATTTTTATACAATTTAGTCTATAAAATGTTTACCCTAAATTTTACTCCCAAATACAAATTCGCCTCACCATTCGTCTCCTTTCAACTCCAATGCCTTTCCCAAAACCGTATCAGAATTCGCCAAACACCCCCACTTTGTCAGCCGGACCTTTCAATCGAACGGCGCTTAAAGCGTAGCGCCACGCATTAAGGATGGATTTAGAAATGTAATTATTTTATAAATAGTCCCAAAGGGTCGGGCGCTTTTGTGCCCGGCGGAAAAGCGCGCTTTGTTCCCCCGATAATTGGCTTTCTTCGTCCGCGGAAGCTTTTTCCGCCGCCTTACCTATGCTGGCCGCTGCCGTAGCTCGGTTGCACGCCGGCTACCTGTCGGTGGCATCAAACGCTTCGGCGCATCTTTGTCCGATCAAAGCGCAGATGCTCGCAGCCGCGGCCACGATAAATCGTCAACGACAATAAACATTGTTTTGACCCGGTTCGCCGCCGAGAGGCACGCTAATTTTAGCGCCCGTCAAAATATTTCAGCGCGACGCTTTGTCTTTTTTGCGGACGGGTTTTGCGCGATCTTGATCGGGATTTGAAATAAACGGGGCAGTGTGGCTAACCTGTGACGTCAACGGGTTAATTCGTACACGGAGAAAAATAATTCGTGAAGACAGCCACAATTGTGGTAACCATTACCACAATCGATGGTAACGTAGTGGACAGCTATGCATGTAGTAAAATTTACCACAATTGTGGTGAATCCTACCACAACTGTGGTAAATGTGTACGC
>JABFPB010001255.1:0-26642 GCA_022817645.1 Ceratoteleas bidentatus | reverse complement strand
TTCTTTTTATGTAGGCTAATATGAACAAAATATCGAAATTTCAAGTCATTCGGATGAAAATTACGGATTTTAGCCATGTGGGTTGTACCTCCCCTTAATAAATATAAATTTTTCTTTAACATATATTCACACATGTTTAAACAATCAGGTCTGAAAAAGTTACCTGTCATTTTATACGATTTTTATGTTTATATATTGTTACTGGATTATAATGTTATTTGATTTAAAATAAAACAGAGTGTTTCACAAACATTTTCATAGTGCGCTTTTGTAACATCTACAAAAAGGCGGAAGTGCGCTTTCGCAACACAGCCCATTAGATCGTTTGTTAGTTTATTACAATTTTTTATTATAATTTTGATTTTACATTTTGCCACGTTGTGGGACATGATCAAAGAAAGTTTATCTTTGTTTTTATCATCCGAAAGTCATTACCAATATTTATAAATCAAATTATATATAATATCTTGATTTTGGAAGTAGTAAAAAAATTACGATAATAATTAAGAAAAATTATTACTAACTGTAAATAATGCTTGAGTACAGACAAATAATCATCATTCTTTTACAATATTAAAAAATGTCATTAAAATACGATCATATTTTTTTCCAATTAAGCCCGTTTTATCTGATTTCGAACCACTGTGCGTCATTTCCCACCAGATTAATCAAAACTATTTTCCTTTGAAATCATCAAAACGGTGAACCATTGCCCCCTCCTTATCAACCACGCGGACGTGGTTGATAAGGAGGGGGCGTATTTAACTCTCATCTTCATTTTTCAGACAGCAGTCCCATTGTGTTCCTTTCTGTAAGAGTTGATCACTTCAATGTAACAGTATTATTGAAAATTGTGGAAAGGTTTCTGTTCTGAAACATCATTCAATATTGCCTCAAATTATTTCAATTCTCAACAATAATCTGGAGTCAACAATAATCTGGAATTACTGGATTTACTCATTAATCCAGTTAAAACACTTCAACGCTGATGCTAGGTACTGACGCAATACTGTTCTGGATTAATGATTGAACTACTCGGCAATATGTGCTCAATAATATATTGGAATTTTAACTCATTATCGTTTGGAAATACTGACTTAAAATAGTCCGCCAACATTTATACACTGTTAGAAACGCGGTTTAACAAAGTGTTACGGAGTGACTTTGGACCTCCTGAGAATCCTCGCGGTGTTGATTTCAGTGTTTCTCACACCGGACGGAGTGAAAAATCACTCCGCGCGGATTCTCAGGAAGCCCAAAGTCACACCGTAACACTTTTGTTACACCGTGTTTCTAACAGTGTGGTTGACTATTTGATGTTAATAACATTTATATCTTGTAATGCTTAAGCGTTAATCAACGTTGATATACAACAACAATTTTATTTAAACAATTTTTTGTCATTTCCTACGTAGGAAGATACATCGGATTTTGGCGTAGGAACCTACGTATGTTCCTACGCAAGGTTAGGTTCTAACGTAGGAACCTAACGTAGGTTCCTACGAAGGTTCCTACGTTGATTTTTTTCATAGGTTCCACGAATTCTCTAATAGTTTCGATTTGCTGATTTATTAAATATACCATTAAATTATTTTTCAAATTTATTAAATAACGGTTTTTAATTTAAACCTTTCGTTGACCTGATAAGTTTGTACCAAATCCTACATTATCGATGGTTTTAAGAAGACTACAACAGTGTATCAACAGTATTTATTTATTAATAATTAACAAATTAACAAAGTGTAATTTAAAATAACTGTTTGCGCAATAATTGTTTTAATAAACATACTGAAATTAAACGTTGAATTTGTATGTACTACGTATCACGCATCTCTGTTTTCTTTTCCCATTTGACAAAGACAGAAACATAAAGTCGAATCCTTAAATTTTAGCTTTTCTATGATAAAAAAAATTAATTACGAACTATTTTTTACATTAAAATATATTAATACAATATTTAATAGTTTAATCATCATTAATAAATTGTCTATTTCTGTTTTTATAAGACTGTTATTACTGTTATTATATGGAATGATATAGAAATTGTTTTTTC
Source organism: Ceratoteleas bidentatus (assembly GCA_022817645.1). Taxonomy (NCBI): domain Eukaryota; kingdom Metazoa; phylum Arthropoda; class Insecta; order Hymenoptera; family Scelionidae; genus Ceratoteleas; species Ceratoteleas bidentatus. Next base: position 24,589 of record JABFPB010001255.1, on the reverse strand, counting down.
AATTTCAAATATATTTAAAATTGTAAATAATGAATCATTTCTCCGTGACTTCAGCGATATAATGATCGTCTGGGTTTGTTCTCAACTTCAGATAAAAAGAGATAGAAAATACCGGCTATCGTGGTCGAACTGTTCGTGAAGCAAAGTCAAGAAAGTTTGGAAGGTGTAGAGTTTGTCGCATCTTGTCACATATAAATACATATCACCAATAACTATTTTTTAATAAATTGTGATCAACGACAATAATTTATAAATCTCACTACTTGCAGTACAACTAAGTAAAATAGCATTTTGTATACTTACAAAGAAGTGTGATTTAAGATAAACTATTTTAATACAGAGAAGAATATATTGTAACATTATACAAGAGCAATCAAAGTCCAATTAATTATATTCGCCAGAGTGATAATATATTGAATACAACGAAAATGATAGGTAAGTATAATTTTGATAGAATTTGACTTTATATAAATAATGAAGTTGAAATATCAAACAAATTATCTGTCATAAAAGAAATTATTATTTGTTATAAAAGAAGTTTCGATACAAATTGAAACAACAGTCTGATAAGAACGAAGAACTTGACGTGAACAAATAAAGATAAGTAAATGATACATTAAAGTTTTTTACTAAAAAATATTCGAACAATTTTTTCATGAGAATGATTTTATTCTTCAAGAAACTTAAAGATGAAACTAATTGATTAATTATTTTCAGGATTCAGCCGATTGGCCTCCACTTGTATAAAGAATGGTCGCTGTATAAGTTCGCTTTCTGCACTTCCAGAAACGCATCAAATGCTTTACAAAACATGCAGGTAATTATCAAAATAAAACATAAAATGTCATAGCCATTTTAAACCACACCCAAAGGTCATATATAAATAATAATTTAATACATTCTGAAAAACAGATGTCAGTAAGTGTTACTGAATGTTTTCTAATTTTTATTAAAAAATAAAATAATAAATTTAGCAATGTTGTACATTTTCATCTTGAGCATAATGCTGCTCGACAGCATTAGGCTCAAGATAATTTTTATTTTTTATTAAAGCATGCATTTTTTCTTTGCATATTTTAATTAAAACTGATTGTACTAATTAAATTAAAAACATTTTTGCTCATTCAATTAATAACTTAATACTTACTGACTGAAGTTTTATGGAATACACTTACTAGCCTTTCAAATCGTTATGATTACCGAATATTTTACAAATAACTTTATTTCTTAACACATTTTTATAAACATATAAAACTATCAATTATGTATATACATAATGCCAATGGAAAAATCAAAAAGGGTAATTGCGATGTATGTCCCATTCAATTAATTGCAATAAAAATCTATCACCTAACCTCTAAAACTCAACTTTTTAATTATTTTAATAAATTATTATAGTCATTTTCAAGAGTTTAGAAAAAATGGCAATTCGCATTGTCGATTTTGTATTTTTCTAGAATAAAGAAAAGATACATTTATGTTGAACAGAAACAATCTCCGTTTATCTTTCTAAGTCTAAGGTTCATATACCTCTTCATAATGTAGTTTCAGCACAATTTCCCTATTACTGTTTTTATTACTTTTGAACTTTGTTATTAGTGATGTTTTCAGTACCTAAAATTCTTTTCGTGAAACAAGGTAAATAAGCTGCCAAAATATTATATAATTCAATTTTTTTAATACCTACAAAAATTATGTCAAACTTTAAAAGGCTTTCAACATTGAAACTGAGAGTCAGTCAGAATAATTCTGAAATGTTCAGATTTCTCAATTTTGGATTTTTCATAATTGTTCAGATATTTTTTTAGGTTTTAGAATTTTAAGAATACTTTAGAATTGTTATATACTATGATATATTACACTCACATTAAAACAACTGAACTAAGGTTAAAGTACTCGAAGAACTGTATCTGTGCCAGTTTATTTAAATCAGGAATCTATTTTTTGGTCAAGAATGTTGTTAGACTAATATAGCCCACCTACATTAATCTTGCAGATAACTGTTATACATAATATTAAGCTCAAAATAATTACTAATTAATGAATTGTCGAAGGTTTTGAAGTTTTCGAATTATTCGATGTTTTCGAAGTATACGAAATTTTGCAAGTTTCTCACATTTTAATTACATTGAATTCAATACATTGAAATGTTTTAAATGTGAGTTATTTACTATTGAGTTAATAACTCATTTCGAAAAATTCGGAATTTTCGGAAAAGGTCGAAAACTTATGAAAATTCGAAGATAACTTCGAAAACTCGACGATACCAAGATTCGGAAATATAATAGCCCTACGCTCTTAAAAATGTCCTACTGTCTCGGCGAGAGAAGGAAAATCAGTTATTTCACAACATCACTTTCATATCATACTGTGACAGCAAGATATCTTGCGCGGGCATGCGCAGTCCGCTCCTTATTGAGTTCAAACAGATAATTTGCTGTGTCTGCAAGATGTCTTGCTGGCCCAGAATGACATTCATGTTCTGACACTAGGAACCCTTGCAAACATAAAATCTTGCTGTGACGAACCGAAGATTTCTAAAAGTGTACAATGAAGCTTATTTATGATCCTACTTCAAGTTCAACAATCATAGCAAGTACCTCTAAAAATGGGCATTCAAACTTGTCTATTCATTTTATTTTCTCCCATGGGACATTCGCAAATTCACATCGCAATTACCCCTTTCCTTTGACTCGAACCAGCATTAACCAATCCGGACCTAACTGACAGAGATTTTGCTGAAAATGAACTGAAACCCATAGCTGCGAAGTGCGACCGGGAGCACCTCTTCCCCGCGGAGCAGGTGAAGAAGATGGGCGAACTCGGCCTAATGGGCCTCACCATGCCCGAGTCCCTCGGGGGCACCGGCCTCGACTACCTCGCCTACGCCATCGCCATGGAGGAGATATCCCGCGGTTGTGCCAGCGCCGGGGTCATCATGAGCGTGCAGAACTCCCTCTACCTTGGACCAGTCGAGAAGTTCGGCAACAAGCAGCAGAAGGAGAAGTACATTCCCGACTACGCACAGGGTAAAAAGATCGGGGCCTTCGCACTGAGCGAACCTGGAAATGGCTCTGATGCCGGGGCAGCCTCCACCATGGCCAAACTGGAGGGGGATGTGTACAAGGTGAACGGAACCAAGTCCTGGATTACCAACGCCTTTGAGGCAAGCAGCTACGTGCTATTCTCAACAACGGATAAGTCCAAAAAGCATAAGGGTATCAGTGCGCTGATAGTGGAGAAGGGCACTCAGGGGTTCAGTCTGGGGAAGAAGGAGGACAAGCTGGGGATCAGGGGCAGCAGCACCTGTTCGCTCATCTTCGAAGACTCCCCAGTGCCAAAGGAGAACCTGTTAGGAGAACCTGGAATGGGATTCAAAATCGCTATGATGACCTTAGGTAATGAGTTTGGTTGGAGGGAGATCCAGTGATCCCAATTTGGGATTCAATGTTTACCCAATGTTTACCCAATGTCAATGAGTCAAGGATATTAAGTCAATGATTAAATCGTGTATTATCAATTCTTGACTAGTCTTAGACTAGTCAAGTCGCATAGTGGAAAGGTCGATCGGTTGTTTTGGTGAAATGTGGGTTTAAGCTTTGTGCAAAATGAAGTAAACATGAGCTTTGGAAAACTTTGATCACTTTTGGGAACATTAGATTCACTGGGAAATAAGCACAAAGCATAAGTACGGTTAACATAAAGACATATATTACATAAGGGGACCCTAGTGCATGGATTAGTAAGCCAATAAGCCAAACTGAGGTCTCTACTGATAGGGCCCATTATTAACACACTGCTTTCACAAATAACAATTTGTCTAAATCAAACTACAGGGGAAGCCAAAATAAAATATTTCCAAGTTCCAAACTACCCACAATTCCCAATGCCTTCTAACTCCTGGTTCCAAAGCTGGATTTCCAACAGGTACCGCACCAATACTTTACATATCCAGACTTTCTCGGTATAATCAATCCTCAAAGCTAAGTGGTCCTTGATTGCAGACGCTGGCCGAATCGGCATAGCTAGCCAGGCTCTGGGTATCGCTCAGGCATCCCTGGACTGTGCTGTGAAGTATGCCGCAGAACGCAAAGCCTTCGGCCAAAGTATCCTGAAGTTGCAGAGTATCCAAAACAAGATAGCTGACATGGCTCTGAAGCTTGAAAGCGCGCGACTACTCACGTGGCGAGCTGCCGCACAGAAGGATGCTGGCAAACCCTTCACGAAGGTATCCTTTTTTTCTTCCACAAATGAAATCCTCCGGTTCAACGACAGTACGAAATTGGAATATCGCGGCACAAACAACGCTAACGCCAACAAACTCGTACATTGAATAATTTGTTTTATTCATTAACATGGTTCTGTCTGTATGTTCCAGTTTCGGTAATTCGTCGTTTAACCTATTAGCAACTCGCCTAAATTATTTCGAATATTATCAGTTGAGATTTGCACGTAGATAATGTATGTTGAATAACGGTTGGTTAACGTTTACAACACGACAGGAAGCTGCCATGGCTAAACTGTCTGCGTCCGAAGCGGCGACGTTCTGCTCGCACCAGTGCATACAGATCCTGGGTGGCATGGGGTATGTGTCTGATATGCCTGCGGAACGCCACTACAGAGATGCGCGGATTACAGAAATTTACGAAGGAACATCCGAAATTCAAAGACTGGTCATCGCCGGAAATCTTATTAAAGAATACGACCTTAATTAGTGTCTTGTAATTTGTCTCGAGAGGTCGCGGGCGTTCCGACCGTTCCGGATCCAGCTCGAACGTTCGTCGCCGCAAGTCAAGACGAACGACAGCAACACCGTTCCCTCCCTCGTCTTCCCGCCAATCCGTCGAATGATCGCAACGCCCTCGCCCGAGCTTGATATATATACATATACACATAACACACTTGTAAAGACTTTGTACTCGCATGAAATTGTTTAATCTATTGTTATGCGTTCCATGGAATTAATAAATCTTCTTTTTTACCTACGGCCTATCTTTGTCTACTCTGCGCTGCTACCTCTGCGTCTCGCGGAATTGATTTGCCTCATTGACCGTGTCATGTTCGACATATGTATACTTATCCCCATGTATATACATGTATGCTTTATAGATTCTACATACACACATACACACGTGCATACATGCGCACATACATACATACATGCGTACACGCATACACACATACGTACATACACGTACGGAATACATTAAGAGCCCTTTGGCAGCACTGCGGGCGAAACGGCCCACTTACGAGGAAACAGCTACATTGACTATCAAACATTTATCGTTAGAGACTTAAGTAATGCAGAATCCATACAATGAAATTCGCTGGAGATCATGGACTTCGTTCTTCCCCTCTTCCTCCGCCGTTACAATATTGACTCGTCGCCGGGTTCCTCCGGACACTTGGTTTCTATTTACAAACAGTGCACCAAGCGTCAGGGCTCCGCGACAGCCAGCGCGTACTCGTACAAACAACACACCGAGAGACTATCAAACGAGCTTCAAAGTAGGAACGACTGGTTTTCTTTGGGTGGCGCGCTCGCGCCCCCTATCGTTTTTATTTAGATCCACATGAAACACAACACAGGTCTCGCTCGCCTCCACGCCGGGCTCGAAATTGACACGCAAACGCTTACGCACGTTTCAAAAGCATAGGCCAATTGTTACGGTTTGTGCAAGTGTTTGAGACGCGGCCACGAGAGGGCGCGGCGACGACAGCGCCCTCACTCGGGCGACCCGGAACTCGCGAGGGTCGGCCCGTGGCGCGTGCAATGTATATCACATGACTCAAGGTTGTTTATCAAAAGAACAAACGTCTCGGGCGCTCGATGGTCCTGCGACGGTGGCGCCACGCGTTACATTCTCCGCAATGTCGCGCGGTAACATTACCCGCAGCGGCGCCTGACTTAGGAATTTCATCGTATGCATCTTATGTACAATATCTCTACGATCGTAATAACTGAGCGGCATTGAATTCTGAATAGACTCCGAACCTGCGATCGAGATACCTTTCAGACTGTAACTGAATGCATGCCGCACCAGGAAAAATATTCGATTCTAACTTACCGTGCGTTAAGTGGAATTTGGAAAAGGTGCGGGAGTCCCGACGTTTCTAAACCACCTTGCGATCAGTCTTCAGCTCATTTTCCTAGAAAATAGGCTGCTTCTGGGATAGGTCGCATGTGGCGCTACGTCGGGATTGGCGGAAACTGATGGTCAAATGAAAACTTTTCAGCGTGCAGCAGAAAGATCTTGATCGAGATCGGGAATTGCGTTATCGCGCCATCTGCGCCTCGTATACTGAAAACCAAGTGACTCCTCGGCAAATGTAACAGCAGCTGTAATACATTGTAATAATACGCCATGATCGGTTACTGCGTACAAACTATGATTCAACGTATCGTCCCATGCGAAAAAGTGTGGCGCTAGTTCGTAGCGCTATCACAATACATGACACACGTACTGCTCGCGTCGAAAAATAATCGGATACATGTGCTCTGAAAATATGGCTCTGCTAAGTCAAACGCTCCCTTGGACTATCTAGTCGCCATTTTGTCTTGCGCTTTGTTCTCCAGTACTTCGCTTCGACGCCTACCGAGTCTCGTATTATACACTAGCACTTTCGGAATTCGAACACTGGTTTAGTCTCCTTCCCGTTCGATTATCGTAAATGTAATTGTAATGTTATTGTTGTAACGCTATCGTTTATTGTTATTCATCATCGTCGTCGTAATTATGATACATATTAGACCATCGCGAGACTTAATGACCACACATCCGTCATCACTTATGTGTCTTTCAGCAAGCACTGTTTATCTGCTCGTGGATTATGTTATTTTGTCTTATCGAATCAACTATAATCGGCTATCTAGAACGGTAGTCGCGGGGCAGACTCTAACCCGGCGCACCCGTCCCTATCGCTTATAATCGTTTAACAACTCATGTTCTGGCAATAATTCTTCAATGCGACTGGGTTCTCATCAACACTTATCGTTAGTATATTTGTTACTCTTTGACTGTAGGTACATTCATCTAAAACTTGGTAATTCGGGGAATAAATTATAATGATCGAATGTTATCGTTAAACATCGAATCTAGACAGAGAAACTCCGAAAAACGGCCTCAGCCCGGAGAGCCTGCGCATGAGAGTGCGTGTAAGTGTGGATGCTCGGTATTGTGTTTTTGTAAAGGGAAATTGATTTAACTTCGTTAAACAGTACCTAGCATAGCCTCAATCTTCGGCCTTCATGCCCCGCACTTCTCCCTGATGTCTTTGCTGAAATGTAAATTTCGTGGGGTTACTCGACTTGTTCTCAGTTGTAGTCAAAGGATATTATATATGTAGCTCCTGGTAATAATCGGATAAATGATGTCTGAGTAAAGGCCATCGGGAAATAAATTCCACTGTCTTTGGCTTTTATCGGGGTAGACACTGAATTCCTTCTAGCTAGCATAATGAATTATCGATTTATATTAATTACTTCAAAGTAAATCTGATTTGGGAAGATGAAATTATACCAGCAGAATTAAGTTGCTCTAACTCAATTTTTCAATAAGATGCACTTACCCGATTATTAACCGAAGCCAGTTACAATATTTATTATATTTATCATTTTTAAAGATATTACAGAATAAAGGTAGGGTGAAGGTAGAAAAAAGCCATTGAGAAGATAACTACTTTAGGAAATATTTGATCTTCCTTGGCCTTACTCAAAGACATAATGACATAAATCTACTTCTTTATAAACCTACCACTTTACTTTTCAGTAGCCTATTCAAAAACTATACCCATCGAAAGAGACTGACTTTTTCATAGATGTCCCTAAACACAATCTTTCTAAAAGGTGATCAACCTTGACTTTATTCCTAAGAAATCTAATTCTTTTCCACCAGCGGAACCCAAAATCTAGATTGAATCACCAATTTCGATGCATATAAATTAAAATCTATTTTAATTTTCAGAGCAGAATCTAATGTAGACTTTGGATTAAGGTAATAGAAAGTGGTTGGGTATTTTAGCAGGTCACAATCCAAAACCCACGTTCGATTCAGAGATTATAATTGGAGAATGATAATCTCCTAACATATCCAACCACTTTTCTCAACCACAATCCATACCCCACTTTAGATTCTGCCCTGGAAAACGTGGGACTCACCTTATCCAGTTCTTCCTTCGTATTGTCTTCGATCGCCCGAATATCTTCCATGGTGAGACCGTGCCAGCGATCCATCCAACAGAATACTTGTCTATGGAAATTGGTGAACAGGCGTCGCTCCGCCTTCTGTATAAAGTGTTCGACCCGAGTTTGCAGGCCGAACCACTTGAATTCACAAGTCACCAGCTTGTAACAAGTCATCACGGGCTGGACGTTCCTCTTCCACTCCGGTCCGACCAGCGGACCCCGTCCAGTTTTTTGCGACTTGAACTTCGCTGGGTCCTCGTCCTCCTTGTAATCCGCATTGGCTACAGGATCGTTTGCTATGTCTACGTGAACGACCTCCCTTATCTTCAGCTTATCGGGAGGCAACTCGTGAACCTGCAATTCAAAACGCCCAATCAGACGACGATCCGTTTTCCGATTCGACCTACCCTATGCATAAGCTGAGAGAACTTACGTTATATTGGTCTCCGACGTCTCCGATGTGAAAAGATTCTATCATAATAAAGAAGTTATCCTTCATATAACCTGGATTCTGCAAATCAAGTTAAACTTTAGTATCGAGATCGATGCGAGTAATCAAGTTCCATCGGGGAAGTTCCTATTTTGAATTTGATTAAGGTAATTGTTATGTCGAGGGCTGGATATTTAGAACACTAGCAAAATATTAATATATTATGGAAATGATTTATGTATTTATTTTGTGCAGTAAACAAATATGTTATTGCACTCTCAGCATGAATTCTTTTATCAGTCGTATATGATCAATACTACACCGTAAATTATTCTGATTTTTCATTTCAGCTAGGCTCTATATCATGAACTATAAATAGAAACTTGTTTATCCAAAAATCGAAATGAATTACTGAAATGTGTAAATACAATGTTCTTAATGCAATGTAATTCCGTTGCCTATTTAACTCAATTTTAAAACTTTGACTTTTCAATAATTACTTAATACAAATAATATACTTGACCCCCTAAATATACAGCCCTAAACGTTAGAATTACGTTAATGAGATTACACGTTTTTGCTACTTTTATCACATGCGGTTTATTGAAAGCAGTAATTAGTCTTTTATGACAAAAAATTCCTAATGGGATGGCAAAGGCGCCATTTTACGAATAATAAGTAATGAATTACCTTTCAAAACCAAAAAAAGGAAATTGAATGAAATTGAGATTGAGAGTTAATGACTGGATTTTGAAGCAAGTATGCATGATTAAGGAAAGGATTATGATAAATGGCGAGTCAAGTTGACTAAACAACTTTTTTCTCGCAGAAGTTACGTGTCATTCCAATTAATTTACACGTTCAAGTCAACCGACTGATTAGCGAAAATTTATGTTATTCCGCGGAAATGATACGAAATGATTGTCTAATATTTTTAGCAAATGGGTTTACCGTCGAGATCTCAAAGCGAGCTGGACGATTGATTATCGATATAAATGTTCTCCCGAGTAATAACTGCGACAATAAAAAAATCTTATATTCGGGTGCCATTTGTATGTGAGCGAGTATCGATTCGCACCACATATTTATAGATTATTTTACATTTTTTAATATAATGTGACAACGTGAAAAAACGAGTAGTTTTTCAACGCAAGTGCAATCGATACAAGAAACAAATATAGGCGTCAGTCGTTTTCCAATATGCATTACATTATAGTTGCAGAAGGCAAGCAGAGCCATTTTTTGAGATATTTACATTTCATTAAATCCATAATTCATTGTGCTAATTTTCCATTCATTTCCATTTTTTAGTGTCCGAAAAATGGATTCTGAAAAAAATTTGTTTCATTCCGGACAAAATTTACTTTGGTTTATTTTCCTAGTTAAACAAATCTTGAACTATCAATGATTAATGTTCAAAATATTTTCTAATTTTGAACTGTTCACTTTTCATTTTAACAATGAAATAACTTTTTATCGTCGTTTTCCAGCATTAAAACTTTCGATGAAACTTGTTACGAGTTGGATAAAAAAATTGTCAAGTTTGACAAAGTTGGTACTTACAGTAATGACCGTTTTGCAGTAAGGATAAGCATTCCAGGCTTCCTCGTGAATTTCTAAGGAGTTTTTTGGAAGCAACAAACGAATGAAGGTAGGAACCTTACTTGCTAAGTGATAAATCTTATATGTATACTGTCCTGAATTATATCTTCCACCCAGCAGAGGAATGTCCGTAAATGGTTCATTTTTTAATACTTCTATGCCCTCTCCGCCACCAGTATTATTTTTACTTGCCTCCGCGACAGAGTACAATTGAGCCACTTGGTACTAAAAAAATTAAGATTTATTAATACTTTGGTATAAATGTATTTACTTATAGTAACATCCGTTCACTGTTTTGAGTCCTGTTTTAACTAAAAATTCACCGAGAAAATTTCGAATATAAATTACCACATTTTATCAAGGGTGAATACTTTGATCAGTTTTTAGTAATGTCACTATAACATACAGTAATTTTTATTTCGACTTTTTCTGAGAGTAGTGCATTTTTATAATTTTTGTCTTTTATTTGCATCAATGAAAAAAAATGTTTCTCCTCTAATTAGAGTGAGATTTTTTTACCGCAGACCTTCAATTTTAAATACACAAATTAAAATGTGCTAAATGCCATGTATGATTAGGAATAGAAGAAAATGTTTGTCTATTTTTAAGCCGGGAAATTTAATCGTTGTTTTGATGAAGGAAGCTAAGAAAAAATGTGAGAACCAATGATTGCATTAAAAGCAAATTAAAGAGCCGAAACAACGACCCAATTAAAAAGTGCCATTTGTCAGGGAAGATGAGAGATTTAACATCAATATCATCCAACTCGAGCATGTCTTGCTCTCGTTTGACCTACATCATAAATATTACTTTTACTTTTATTGGCAGGCTGCTCAACGCAACATTTTTCACACATTTGCTCAACGTTTAACTCGCGCGCTCATAAATCACCGCCCCATTTGAATTATAAGGTGTATATCTCAACTTGGCTAAATAAGGAACACGTTTCGCTACTTGCTGAAATATTGTCCTTTATCAATTGCACCCCCGTTTTTTGTATTATTAGCTGGTCTTAAATTTCATGTTCAATACTTAAACATATAAAGTTTTAATTAAAAATGTTATATACAAGTTTTAGAACTTAATAAAGATTACCTTTGAAATTTATTCTCTATCTGATCAGATGTGAATATAATTATTTTTAATTAAACTTTTTTTAATTAAAACTTACTTAACGGTGTTGTCTTTGTAAAAGTATCAATTTTGCATTTCAAAACTTAATTACTTCAAATTAAAACAATATTGTCTTGTGGATAAATCACAGGAAAATACTAGGATAATAATAATTATGTTTTAAATAATTTTTATTTTCTATTTCCATTATCACTGTCCATTTTTTGAAAAGTTTGATGACCATTTAAACTCGAGTTGAACCGAACTGAAGAGAAAAATTGTATGTATTACTAAAGTTGAGTTATGTCAAGTGATCGCGACTTGGGAAAATTGACGTTCAACTTAGAAAAACAACGCGCGCCTTTTCCATTTGGAAAATTGAAATCACGCGCCGGGAATAACGGCAACTTGTAACCGCTTTATTTATAGGCGAACCGCGCGAGCAGATTAACCGAGATGATCCTTATTTCGAACCAAGTCCTTTGTGCCGCCGACACTTTTTAGCACTAATCCCCCTGCATTGATTTTTCCAATCAATACATTATAATGTGTCAATTATAAACAGTGCAACTGATAAAGGTCGAGCACATCCGAATCAATCGGATGACTATTGATTTTGTAGTTTCTATTATTACAGTGAAATGCAGTGGAGTCTGTGAGAAGGCCTATTTGCAATTTAATTTGAAATAAATATTAATTTTTTTTTATTTTTGAAAAAATAAAAGTGCATTGTATTGACAGATGTACATTAGAAAGTGTAATTTGTTTATGAATAGATGAAATAATATCAGAAATATTTAATAGATTAGTATATGAGTTTAATATTTAAAATTGGTTGCAAAGTGTGGAATAAGTTAAATCTGTAAAATTGGATGTAATGCATTTATTGTTTATTGAAAATAAATCGTCAGATTTTTTTGCAGGTGATGAAAACTTAATTAACTAAGTTATTGGTAATCAAGGAAAATTTGTACTAAAATTGTGGGGATTATTATTTTAATGGTTCAAGGGTATTTAAGAAATGCCATATTTTTGTGTACGACTTCGTTTGAAAATTAAATATATTATAAATATGCTGATAATACAGCTAGAATAAATAGTAGTGTGTTTCCACGTTGATAAGATAAAAATATTTTTCAACAAAATTTCGATAATTTTGCAATACAGCAAAATTATATTCAATACTTGTATGTCAATTTCACATCCTTTCTTATTCTTCGTGGAAAAGCAGACCTGATTAACCTAACTTCCAATACATTTGCAAAATACAAAATATTCCAAATACTAAAAATATCTAATATTTTAGATAAAACTGAACAAATATATTTGTAGAACTCTCATTACTCTAAAAATATGTCAAACACTGGCAATATTACACTGGCAATATAATGTTAATGAATGCCCAACATAATTCAGATACGTTGATTGCTTAGTCTATTTTCAGTATAATGTGTTCCAATATCTTATCACAGATATCTATTTTATATATATCGACAACATTACAATTATACTTTTTCCCAAAAAGTCAATCAACTGAACCCTAAAAATCTCTAGTAAAGAGGAAAATATCTTGACATTTTGCATATACTGGCAAAATATATAGCAAATTTAGTAAACATGTAACATATATTAGCAATATATTGACACCATATAATGAAAATATATTGCTAATATATTGTTAATATATTTACAGAAAACATAATAGAAATACTTTGCCAATATATTTCTTTTTAGCAAGAGATGTTTCATCCACATTTACATCTTGACATCATACACCTACACCACATAAGTGTGGGAGTACCAACTGAATCCTTGCATATATGTTTTCCTCTCGATCCAACTCATTTCTATTTTTACCAGTCCATTGTTTGCAAAGGAGAAAAAGGACGACAACGTCGTCCTCGCTTTAAACCACGACGAAAGTTATGAAATTATCGGCCAACTGATTGAATCTCTCGTTGAAAATGGCCTTATCAAGATGCCAGTGGAAAATTGTTTGCCAATGAAGGCGGGAGAAAAGTCGCCACCAAGTGGCCGAGGTGTGAAGGAATCCCACGAAAAACGCAACGCGTTTAGTCAGTCATTAAAGGTTGATAAATTTTCTGATAAGCCGGCTTCATCGTTTCACTTTCGTCCAACTGTTTGTTCTCGCTGTGACACACCAAATATCCAGCTTCTGACGGCATTGTTCTTACGCAACGACTTTGTTATTTTCATTTCAATTTCGGCGAAATTTATGTGTTCAAATACACATTTATGTATGTGTGCATGTGTGCATATACACTCGTATTTGGATACACATACAGATGAATAGTTGCAGCAACCGTTTGTCAATCAATACTCGCTTTTTATTGTAATCCCCAGGTCGAACAATTTTCAAGTCCAATCGAAATTGCGATCAATTATGTATCCCTTGATTATCATACTTTTAGTGTTGTTCATGATGAAGCGCCAAGTTAACTTTCGCGCGCGAGTTGACTATAAATAATGGAAAATAGTTGTGCACTTTTCGTCCAGTTGTAAGTACAGTAGCAAGTTGATTGATCAGCACGTCAATTTCAGACATAAAGCACATAAATAGTTGAACGTATACTCGATACCTCCAATTGACTATAAATAGTGGATGTCCAATTAAATATTCATAAAAATAACTTTATAGCAACGCCGAACTTGCGACAGCTAATTCATAGTTTATGACAATCTGACAGCTCTATTCATCGCACCGAAAACAACGCAACTCGAAGTCGAATGAGACATTTCTTTGCCTTGCACTGAGATGGATCTACGAGATTTAACGGGACACTTTTTGAAGCCGAAAGTGCTTTTATAAACCTTATCGTCACTTCTGCAGGTGTAATAACACGTTAAATAAATATATTAATATAATATTTAATATTTAACAGTAATTTTCGTTTGCATAAATCGAGCCGAAATTAGCTCTGATTATTCTCAAACTTAATTTTAGTGAATTCAGGCTGCATTAGTTCTTTGCTAGAATTGAAGTGCTAAGCTATGATATGTGAACAAATTTTATCACGTTAAAGTAATGTTGCGAGTTCATCGTAATTGCATTAGCCGGCAATTATGAAAAAAGTGAATAAATAATAAACTTATCAATTCTTCAGAGTGCTTTCGCTGCCTTCCATCTAATTATTTCCAAATTCAAATGACAAAGAGTTAATTACATTCGAACCCAGCCTCAGAATAGAATGCTGCAAACCTACATATCCAAATCGATAAGGTCCCTACAAATGACCCAAAATATCCATCCACTTTCAAGTCCCACCGATATACCAATGTTTGACACGTTTAGTAGATGTGAATTCGAGCAACAGTACTTAAGAATAAGTATGTTAGCCGGGTAACTACATCTTGCAGTTTTGCTTAAAGATTCAATTGTGTTAATTTAAATCCATTGTCATATATATCTGGAAAATGTATGCTTCCTTAAAAATCCCTACTCTACACCGAGACAAATTGAGACTAATCTTTGACTGAAAATCCATTGGATACTGGGATCTGACTTGTTTCAATACACCATCTAGATCAAAACTATTTTTACCGTACATCAAAATCTTCAGCAATCATCCCATAAACAAAATTTCATATGAGTTCTCATATGAGAAAATCACATGATTTCTCATATGGAGATTCATATGAGATTTATTCACAGGGTCTTCTCCAAAATTCTTCCACCAAACTTCCTTCCACCAGATTTCTCAGTCATCTCTCGAAAATCCGCAGGAGTTGTCATGTCGACGTCGATTGACCACTATCATTCCGTGACTCAATGCAGCCTAGTCATCGCTCCTCGAGACAGTGAACGGTGTTTAATTTCGTTGCGTTGCAGTTCCCCGAGTTCGCAGGCCAGCGGACCCCTCGCGTCCTTGTTTACATAACACTCCCAGAGCCGGAGTCGTATTGAAACGGATTGTAATTTTAGTTAAATCTTCAATACGAATGTTTCACATGAATAAATTCAGCCGGACTCAAAGTGATTGAAATGTATTCAACCGAGAAAAATGTAGAATACAGTACTATTACTGGGATATGAACCTTTGATCAAACTCCTTCTAATGAATCCTTTATTGGGCATTAAAAGTTTGACTAATATTAAAATCAATCAATCATTGATAAAGCTTATTAAATTAAAATTCTTCTACTGGTCTACATGATTGATTCAAGAACTTTCCTGATGGTGACACGTTAAAAAACATTCCAAAGATCAGTTTGAGATGGATTGAAACGTCTATAAATGAAGACAGGTCTTGTCAAAATCGCAATTTGAGTCAAGTCTTTCCAATCATTTTCAATACGACTCCGATTCTTGGGATGTTCGTGTCTTTGCGGTCCGCGTCTTCGGTTCCCCTGGATACATACCTCCTCGACGGTCAGCGGGAGGGTCACACGGCTGAAACAGAACGACATGTTAGAACTGCACCACGTGGAGATAAATGAAATCAATCAGCTGAATCAAACCAAATATTCTTTTTCGTATATCAAAAACAATTAAAAAATAAATACATACAAATAGAATGAATGAGTGAACAAATAAATAAATAAAGCAATTAAGAACGACAACTAACAAACCAGCTCACACAAATTGGGATAACTGATAACACTGTACACGTTTAGCAAAAGTTGTAATTTTCTAACTTGCAAAATTTTATACAAAAACCATTGCTATTAGAAATTGCAAAATTGTACTAAACAACTTGATGGGGAATTTGTAAAGGGCATCCCAAAGGGAGCAAGGGGAGCGTTTCTAGGGGAAATTGAGGGTGCGATAATCGGGGGGAAAGGGGGGAGGTGGGATCCCGAGCGAGGGAGTGGGGGGCGTTTTTGGTTGACACTCACAATTCTTTGATGAGCATGTTAGCGAGTCGTGGGGCGCATGGACCGGGACGACGGCTGCGGGGCGACTGGACCTGGAGAGTGGAGGCGCGCGACGGGGCGCTGCGCGCATACGAACCAGCAACTAAACCGACCTCGCCGCCGAGCTCACGGGCTGACGCAGGGACACTCGAGCTACTCGGGCGCACTGCAGCGAGGCTTCGCTCGCACTTGTGCCACGGCTACGAGGCGGGCGCGATGTGTCGGCCGACTGCCAACGTGTTTCAGCGAAAGTCCCTAGGAGCGGTGGCGCGGATCGGAGCGACATCTGGATTTGAGGGGGGCAATGGGGCGAGGGGCGGGAGATTCTGTAATTATTTAGCCAATGGAAACCCTTGTAGAAATGGAAAACCTCTCTCGTAAAACCTCTAAAAACCTCTGAAAAGAGATTTTCAGAAATGTTCAGAGATTGTCAGAAATTTGCAGAGCATTTTCAGAGATTTTCAGAGATTTTATTTCTGCAAGGGTACTTTTAAGTACGATAGGCGATTTTGAGTTGCATTTCTGTTTCAGTTTGGGGATCATATCCGTGTTACTGGAAATTATAGGAAAAATGCTAGAGTAAAATATAGTGATGAATTAAAAAATCATCAAAAGAAAGATTTGAACTCGGAAAGTTTGAGTTATCACTGTGATACCTTACCTAAAGGATACATAGGTTTAGAGAATGTTAAAGTATCGATTTTAATGTCGATATTAATGTTCAGAAAACGTTGTAGTTTAGTAAACGTTAATAGCACAATAGAAACATTTCAACATTATATAAAACACTGTTCCCTCTGTGTACCCATCTTGTGAATTCCTAGCAATACTTAACAAAATATAAGTAGTTAAGAATTATTAGTTGTATATTTATTAATTTCTTTAGTAAATTAGAAATTATAAGTAGTAAAACAGAAATAGGACATATCCTCAGTGATTTAGTGAAGTTCTGAATTGAAATCTAATGATTGATGTAGCTGGACAAATTCCTAACTGAGTTAGGAAATTTCCGAATGAACAATCTGAGTGATCCAGTTAGGAAAATTCAAGTAAGAAATAAAAGAAACAAAAAAATGTTGATTTGAGCCGAAGATTTCGTGACACTCGAGCTAACATGACAGTCGTTCTTGTTTTATTTTCTTAACAAGGGTCGTGAATGCGACCCGACGAGGCATCCGACTTACTATGAAGTGTGAAATGACTATACGATTTTCAACAGTTTGCAATAAGAAACAATTCAGTTTGGATTCTCTAGTAAAAAAGTCGTCTACAAATGTGCGAAAAAAAGTTGAGCATTTGTAGGGTTTTAATGCATCCCCTTAATGTGATGAGAACCAGAAACTATTGTGCCAATTTTTACTCCAGAATGAGTGTGTCTTAAAAGTTGCATCGTTAGAATTAATTAATACGTATGGAGGTGATTAGCCTATCATATATGAATGCGAGATTAGTTAACAATGCAATTTTCTGCGAATAACTATCAGCTGACTCTCTATAATAAAAGTTTGCTTTCGAAGCATTTTCTTTTTTTTCAAATTGAAAATTCCCTGTACACAAATATACATTTTTCCAAAATCATTTTCAGAAAATTAAAAAAAATTAATCTTTAAATGATAAAGTAGTATAAAACCAAAAATAATTGCAATCTCCAAACGTACTCCTAAACGTAAAAATGTCCCAATAGAATCCTGTGATTATCTCAAAATACGCGCGTTGAATGTTCGTAGCAATTCCTTGTGCCAAAAACTAACTATAAACTGAAAATGCCACTTGCCCCCGTCGATAATGTAGTTCCCTCCTGAAATCCTCCGACCAACGCCTACCCCTCCCCTTGTCCCTCCACTTGTCAACTCCGTTTTCACATGAAAACCGCCCTAAAACACTCCTCGCCAGTGGCACCAACCTGGCGCCCCGAAATCTCCAGATTTGATGCGCCGATGAAGCCCGCAAAACTGCCGAATCTCGCAATCAAAGCAATAATCGATAGCGTCCGCGAAACGCCGCCGATTCGGCCGGACTTCCGTCGAAGTGTTGCGCCGTGACGATTCCGGGAATCGGTTGATGCCGACGTAACCTATACGCACTGTTTTCGCCGATTCGCGTCGGCGGCCCGATTTTTTCCGACGCCGTGGGAGCTGTCAGGCAACTAAAATGGCACTGCCTGCAAACTACAAGCAAGTAGCCATGGCCACGTCCAACATCGTCGCGTCCAATCGTGAGTATTCGGCCCATTTTCGCACTTTCGGGAACATCGCCTTCTGCGGACTAAACAGCAGATTCTTCGTTTACGTTTGGTTATAATTTGGATGACTTTTGTTTCGAAAATTCTGCGGGTTTTTTAGGAGAACGAACCGGGGGTTTTGAGGTTAATGTCTAGCGGCGTTTGTCGGTGTTGACGGAGTTGTTTAGGGGGAGAATCATTGTTGTCGGTTGATTGTTCTGATTTAGAAAAAGAGTTTGTTGGGAAATTATTGTTAATGAAAATGCTAAATAGGGGTTTCGGATGAAAATTTTGTATGTTTTAAATCATTTTGAATGAAAATGAATTGTTTATGTCAAAATAGGGTTAGATAGTATTTTTTAATTTAATTAGTGTTTTTACATTTTTTCATTCATTGTCTAATGTCTATTTTTTGCAGTTTATAATAAAAACAGTTTTTTTTTAAATTTTGATTATATTAGGAGATTGACGTTGTAAGCTTTTGGAATTTGTCTAATATTTTAAAAAACTAATTATGCATATACAAATTTGTTTATATTTATTGACAAATTGGATAGTATTTCGAAAAGTAGATTCAATTTTCAGTATCAAAACATTTTGTGAATGATAATTCTAGATAAATGTAACAAATTATACAGATTAACATTAATTGGAATTTCTGTTTAGAGCGAATGCGAGCTACTGGAGGTGGTGGAGGTGGAGCCAGCTCAGGTGTAAGCATATATAATTATTCAAATATGGTAACTCATTTGACTAAAATATTATGTTTTTCTATGCACTAATTTAGTTTTTAAGAATCAGGAAATGCACCATTTTCAATTTTTTCTTTATTTTTATTGCTTATGTTTACTAGTAAAATAGAAATGTTTAAAGGTACATGTTTCACTGACTTTATATTACAAGGATTACTGAAATACCTAGTTATAAGTTGTGCTTATTTATAAATGTAAACGTTAAATAGCTTTGGTTTACTAATTACATTTAAGGGCACCGTTCCTCGAAAATTGGTAAAAAATTAATTTCACGAGAAAAAGTTTATTTAAAATTCTGTCACTTTGATATGGATAGTTCAATGTAATATTGGTGACTTTTGAAAAATTAATAAGAAAAACGGTTTAATCATTTATTTATATTCAGTTTAAATCTTTAAATTGGCTAATTTTCAACCAGATTTGTTCTTAGTTTGTGAACCAACGTTTCAAATTTAAATTTGATAAACACATTTAGTAAAGTAAAAGTAAAAGTACAGGAAAAATTTAGTGTAGACAAAAACTGTTAGGCAAAGTTTTGATAAATTTATTACTACAAAAGTAATATATTAGAATGTAAAAAGATGGAAAAAGCATAATTTATTTAATTTTTGGTTAATAAAATTTGGTTAATAATTTGGTTAATAAAATTAAATTAATAGCTTTCAATGATGCTAAATATCAAGAAGATCACTTGGAAAGTAGTGACCTAAGCTATTTTGGTAAACGGCCTCCTTAACATAAAATTTTGTAATGTGAATGGAAATTAATAAATTCCGGCGTTTCCTATAAGAGAAAATAAAGATGTTTGTGCATTTCTATAATACTCATATGTTTGTCCAACAGAAAGATTCACAGAGTCCTTTTATACAAACACCTCATGGCCATCCAGGATTTACGCCACAAAAAGTTAGCAAAAATACTGCTGTGAGTACATTTTTAAGTCTTTTCAGTCAGATCAATACATTTTCATGTACACAGTTCCTTTATTATATAATTATGGATCATATTTTCATTTTTTTTTTTAATTAAATTGTATAATAAGTTTTAAATTAAGGTAATCAAGTAAAGAATACCTTAATTTAATACTTATTATACAATTTAATTTAATAATTGTATACAATTACATTCAATAATAAACATCTTTATTTTTCAGAATGACTCTCGAATGCCAAAACCTCCTAAACCACCAGAAAAGCCACTTATGCCTTACATGAGATACAGCAGAAAAGTCTGGGATCAAGTGAAGGCGCAAAATCCAGAACTGAAGTTATGGGAAATAGGCAAGATTATTGGACAGATGTGGCGCGATTTGCCAGAGGAGGAAAAAACCGAATTCATTGAAGAATATGAAGCAGAAAAAGTATCCATCGTTGTTCAATTGATCTATTTATACATTTTTTATTTTCTAGATCACTTTTACCAAGAATTTTTAATTTCAGATCGAATATGAGAAAAGCTTGAAAACGTACCACAATTCCCCAGCGTACTTGCAATACATTGCAGCCAAAAACCGTGGAAAGTCTGGTAAGAGTTGTTTTGATTTGCGAATCAAATCATTTTCATCCAAATATTAACGAATCTGAATTGGATGACAAATCTCACATCATAAATAGCAAACTAACAATTAAAAAAATATTTGTCAACTAAAATGGAATACTAACACAATTCAGTTTAAAAATATATTTTTCATACTTTGTGACAATTATGATATCTTTGCCTCGTATATCTAAAAACATGTTTTTAGATTTGTATTACCATTTTTTACTCTAATTTTTCATTTAATTGTAAGCTCATAATCTCGTAAAATTCAAATAATGTTATTAATATATTCGTTTCAGCATTGTGTGCCGCTCAGCAAAGCAACGACGATAGAGAAAGTCACGAAAGATCCTCAGGAAGTAGCAAAAATCAGGCTGCTCAGGATAGGCGTATAGACATTTTGCCAGCTGAAGATGACGAAGGTTGTTTTGTAGTGTTCCTATTAGGCGTACAATTACGTAAAATCGCACCAAATGGCATGATTAATTAATCCTTAAATTGCATTTTCAGATCAAGATGACGGATATTCCGTGAGACACGTTGCTTACTCTCGCTACACTCGCAATCATCGGCTCATAAATGAAATTTTCAGTGACACTGTTGTTCCTGATGTGAGATCTGTTGTTACTACTCACCGAATGCAAGTTCTGAGACGTCAAGTGCAATCATTGACTATGCATCAGGTAGTTTAAATACAGCTTATAAAAAGAATTGTTGATCTGACTTATTAATCAAAATCAGTTTGATTGTTTAATTCAGCCTGTTTGGGACAACAATTATAACAAAATATTATGAAATACACATTTTAAATGTTATTAATTAGAAAACGAATTCATTGTTGTGAATATTTTATTTAGTTCAATTTCATTTCTTAATGGAAAGTATTTTTTGTAAGGAAGATAATTAAGTTTTTCATTTCAGAACGTTTTGACAAAATATTTATCCATTTAAATTTAAATTTTAATTGAAACATTTGATTTCTAAACATTCAAAGATTTTGTTCAAAGCAATCAAATTATTAGTTCCTTGTAAAGTATTGGTCCAATCAAATACATTTTTTCAACCTTAAGTTTTCTTTAAATTAGTTCAAACTAATATAAATTTGTTTGTAAATTGTTTAAATGATTTTAAGTATAATTGTATTAGACTCTTTAAAGAATATATGCTAGACAAGTTAACTGATTTGTATTGAATTCTATTTGATTATTTGCTGAGGTTGTTTAGATTTAAATAAATAAATCTAATTTAAATTAACTTTATTGATTTATTTGATTGTTTAAATCCAATTTTCTTAGAATGCTAATACAATGATCCTTTATGTATGTTTAAATTAGAAAACAATTTAATTGGCTGAGTTTTTATGTTTAAATTATTGGCCCCTTCTCAGGTTCTGATATATATCCAATTGATATTTTTTATTCCACATTGTATTTCGGATTATTGGTTTACCGCTTCTTTATAGAGAATTCGTGGGTGCTTGAATAATTTAAATTTATCTACATTTTTCAGCTTGATTTTTTATTAAATGATTTCCCATGAGAACTGATTGTTGACTGCGTTATATATACCCTATTTTGTTTAAGACATACTGTCAACATGTATATTTTCGGCGACTGCATGTTTGAAGAAATAAAGTAAAATAAAATTTCTCATTTCAGAGGAAATTAGAGACTGAATTGCAGCAGATTGAAGAGAAGTTTGAAGCCAAAAAGAGAAAATTCATTGAGACTAGTGAAATTTTCCAAGATGAACTCAGAAGGGTGAATATAATTTTTCATGGAGTTATCAATTTATTACATTAGAGAACTGTAATTAATAATTGTGTAACATTAATTCGTTAACTCTGTTCAAACTTTGTAGCACTGCAGACCTGCTGTAGATGAAGATACATTCAACAGAATGGTCGAAAGACAATACGATTTACTTCGTAGAGAGAGACAAAGGGGAACCGAGGAAAATCGTTCTGAGGGAGCAGCGTCTAGCGAGTCGACGCCGAACACTACTCCGGCGCCAACACCTGCGCCAGTGGCTGAGGAAACCACTCCGGAAGTAAGACGCTTGTCTGAATGATAAAAGCTGTACTTGCACTGACAATTCGTAACAGTGGTTGCAAATATTTAAACATTTGGCATTTTGAAAGTCGCCAAGAATGTCAGTAGAAGCAAATCTTTCAATTGTTCAAGAACAATTGAGACGACCTCGTCAGTTACTAAATTGGTTTTGACGAAATCGAAAATGTTAAACGTTTCTTTGTTTTGATGTTCTAAACGTTAATGGGTGTTTACAAAATTTCTAAACCCAATTAGAAATTTTGTAAGATTTTCCTGAGTGAATGTTGCACAATCGTTTTACGAACGTTTGTTTATACTAGAAAATCTTTCGAATTTCTGTCAATTTATAGAATTTAACTATATAATTAAACTTCAAATAATTTCTAAATTAATAAATATGTTTATATTACATGTGACTGTATAACCCGATTTTTCTCCCTAGGGTTTCCAAAAAATTGCTTCTGCAGCTTTCTTGTGATGTATAATATAAGAATTCCTATTTCATCTCAATTGGTGCAAAATATATTTGCAAATGTAATATTTGCAAATATTTTTCAAAATAAAAAAAAGTTATGTAAAATTTTAATATTTCGAAAATTTGTAAGTTGAAACGTTACATTTTTCATGATTTTCTTACAAAATTTTTCGAAAATTTCTCTCATGAAAACAGTAAATTTGTAAGTTTCTAATGTTTATCTAGAATCAATTTCTATTTGGGTACATGAATGTTCTAACTGTAAGAATGAGATAATGTAATTTGATCATACCTGATAATTTTTAATGTCAATTTGTATTTTGAAGCAGCTGTGAAAATATCAAAATTATGCACGTGTGATAAAAATTGGCTTATAATCAGTTTTGTTTACTAAAAATAACTTCAACAACCCAGAGTCAATTAAAATTAAAGACTTTTAATTGCAAAGTAGACACAATCCCAATTTGGATACAAATTAGATTAAACTGTATCAAATTGAACGTCTTGAGTTTGATTCTGCTGCAATTTTGATTTACATTTTAATACAATAACTTACTTATTTTCCAATTACAACTTTTTAATATAAATCAAATCTTGGTTGCTGGAATGTAAATTACAAACTTTAATTACCTACATTGCAGAGTTATTTCCACTGTCTACTTCTATAAAAAATGACAAGTTACAAATAAATCCTAACAAAACTGGTTACAAGTCTCCCCCCAATATCCGGACAAAATACCACGCCCCTCTAGCAATCGTAAACCTTCTCCTTCCAGCCAATGGAGACCGATGCTGCCGAGAAGAAGCCGATCGAGCAACAACAACAACAGCCCGAAAAGCCGAACGACATTAAGAAAGAGTCGCCCTCCCCGCCACACATCGAGCCCAAATCCGAGCCGCAGCAGATACCGCCCCAAAGTGTACCTCCCCCACCCCCACCGCACAGCAACAACGTCTCCAGCTATCCGGGCTCACTTAGCCCCGTGAACCAGACGGCGCCCCCAGCCCCCGCCGCAGTGCAGCAGCCCTCTCAGCCCCACCCCCTGCCCTCCAGCCAGCCCCTCATAATGCCCCCGCAGCACCACCCGCAGCCCCCCTCTCAACCCCCGAATCAGCCTCCACCCCAACAGAATCAGCCCCCTAACCAAATGGCTCAACAACCCCCACCCCAAATGTCGCAACAGCAACCACCGCCCCAGATGGCGCCACAACCGCCTCCGCCCCAGATGGCGCCCCAACAACCCCCCTCCCAGATGCCCCCGCAGCAGCCCCCACCCCAGATGCCGCCCCAACAACCGCCCCAGATGTCGCCCCAGCCTCCGCCCCAGTCCGGAGGGGTCGGGGCG
>JABFPB010001254.1:0-26639 GCA_022817645.1 Ceratoteleas bidentatus | reverse complement strand
TATTAAATTATAAAAATGATTTATTACTTGAAGTAGTTTATATTTTTGTAGCTTTAACATTCAAAAGTAATATATATTTTTAAGCATATCAATTTACACTTCAGACATTTTTCAATATATATTTTCAATAAAAAAATTTTTAATCACACATTTATAAAGCGGAATTTATTTTTAAAGATCTGATGTAGAAGTCAGTAATTTATATATTTTGAAAAAGAAAAACTAATTTGACACTACCTACGTAGTATTAGGTTATGTCATTAGCCTAAGATGACACATTTCGAAAACAGCTTGAAATTTGTTACGTTTCCATGATACGAGTGGTGGGAGTACCTGTCAAGAGGCCTCCTCCCTTCGATTACCCTCCCTATCACCCCGACGACAGGCCTCTATGTAGTCTCTACTGTATATCATGATAAACTGATTGGCTTTATCATGTCATATTGCATTTAAAAAAATGAATATTAAACCTACTTCAATAAAACGAATATTGGAAATTATATTGAAATCAGCTGATAAAATGTCAAGAAAAGTACTTTTTAATTTATTATAAATTTGTTTTTGTAAACAAAGGTTAACAAATGGATTGAATTATGTTCTAATAATGAAAAAAATATTTAAATGTAATTAAAAAATCAAGAAAAAAATCAAAGAATAAGATTCCAAAGATTCGAAGAATTCATCTGCCTTTTGCCCCTATAATTAATAAATCCATTATTGTTAATATTATTGCAAATATAGCGGGTTAAATTGTTTGACGTTTCACAACTTTTCTGTGACATTTTCTCTAATCTTTCAGCATACTGACATCAACATGCTATAGTTAGCACATTGTTTAAGGTGAAATAGCAAGTCTACTGCTACGGAGTTAAGGTGTTTCTAATTATTATAAACAACATACTGAATATCTAATTACACATTATTTTAAAACATTCTCCAATGTGGGAGAATGTTGGGCTGTTAGGAAGAAAAGCCAGCGATCGATACATTTTGTTTATTAATGTACCACGTTTGTTTTCCCACCTCGAAACCGCGGTACACTGGTTAGCAAAAAGAAAACAACAAGAAACATTTTTCATTGATCAGGACATTCTCCCAGAGTAAGAAAATGTATCGATTTAGTTTCAAGTGAAATTATAATGTTTTAACAATGTAATAATTAAACATACTAGTTCTAGTAACTTTGAGTAACGTTTCACCTTAAACAGTGAAAAAATAGTATACTGTGGTGCACACAATATTTTTCGTTACAGGGGCATATTAAGTGCTATTGCACTTCCTGGTTTTTAGGGAATAAAGTATCACTTTACTCCCTAAAAAACAGGGAGTAAAGTACTGGCCTATAGCTCGCCTCCGTGCACAATATACTAATTTCTTACTCGGGTATGAAAAGGCCAACTTTGCTCCCTATTTGAAGGGCGAAAAATACTTTTAAACATATGCTTAAATATCCTTTAATTGACATATTTTAATTTGGTTGAATTTCAGGTTCCTGATGCTATCAGTGAATATTACTTACACACAGCAGGGTTCAACTCAACAGATCCAAGAATGTAAATATAAGTTCTAGTGTAATTGATTTTTTTTAAATATAACAGTTTTCCTGTTAAGTCATTGACATACAAAGATTATGGTCAATTTTATCGCCAGCTGATGGTTAATTGACCAATTAATTGACTGGTGAAATGTACAACCCTATAAATAAACAATTAATCTTTCAGAGTCAGACTGGTAGCATTGGCAGCGCAGAAATTTATATCAGAAATTGCGAACGATGCTCTGCAACATTGCAAGAACCGAGGCACGAATCAAACGACAAAGGCTAAAGGGAAAGAGCGCAAGTTTACTCTGTCTATCGAGGATTTGACACCGGCTGTGGCTGAATACGGCATCATCGTGAAAAAGCCGCATTACTTCGTCTAAGCAATATTTATCATTGTTCAATAATTTTCCATTAATGTTGAGGCGAGAAACATGATTGGGTACAATATCGAAATAAACACATGCTGAGCTCAAATATTGGTCTTTTTATTTCGAATAAAAATATACACAAATCTGTAACACTTATAACAAGTGGTGGATCAATGGTAGAATATTGAAAATCTTATAATAATGATTTGTATGCACACCGACATATAACCGACATTAAATCGTGATAACGTGAAACCGAGTAACGTCGAATTATCGCAATAATTGTTATCCTTACTATTATCGTTACCACTATGATTATTACAAAAATAATATCAACTGATTTTGACGCGCCGAAAATCGGCGAAACTTAACGCGGCTTGAATCGCGATTAAATACAACTTTGGTTAATTCCATTTGAATAGACAAAATCAAACTTTCACCAACATCAACGTAAAAGATCTGAAATAGTACAAACAATTCTGAAATAAACGATAAACCTTTTTAACATGCTAACAGCATTATTCAACGTGAATAACTCATCACCGTTTCCTGCCTCAGCCAACTTTTGCGTTTATCATTACAATTAAACAGTTTAAGATGAAACTGTGCATTCGCGGAGGTTATCGAAATGGTAGAATTTGGGAAATGCACTTTTGCAAAAATGGACCTACAGTGGTCCCAAGATTTCAACAACCAAATATTGTTGTTAAAACATTTTAAAACTCCAACTTCTTCATCCAATGCCAATCTGATGAACCGGTAAACGCTTTGAACGCAAGAGTAAACGTAGAAAGTTTAAATGACAACCATCTCGTAAAAAACTATGATTGTAGAGAAGTGTTCGTAGAGCCGCTGCTCGCATAGAACGATCGAAAGTATCAAATGTCATTTTCGTAATCAAGCTAACTAGGTAAGCTGTTTTGCCGGACTCCAATTAAACGGCCACAATAATTCGGAAGGGAACGTTACGCTTTCTTACAACTTTTGCTCTGGAAATCCACTATCATTAATCGATTTGTTCCTTGATATCACACTATCTTAAATGCCAGTCGCGAAAGGTAGTGAATCTTCATCAATTTATCCATAGGACTCCCAAAAGCTGCGCGAAAAAAGTTGCAAGATATCGCAATTTGACAGTTCACCACGAAAAATGGACAAGTTTCCGTATAGCAAGTCAATTATACTTTCTAATATATACCACCATTCTATTTTGTGATGAACGGTAAAATTGCAATGCGTTATCACCGATTTATGACCGAATAACCAGAGTTCCCATTGTGTCAAGAATATATTAACCCTCATAACGCAAACTGGGTTGCAGAGACCCGTGCAAGAAAGATACTAGAGTGGAGTTTACTCGTGTTTGACAAAGACATTAGACGTGGGTGTGCGTTATGAGAGTTAATATGTGCCGTGACATCCAAGTTTTCAGAAATAATGTTCTTCCGGATCGAACGCTTTAAGCGGGACGCGGAAGAGTACCGGTCTGGAACGACGGATTATCGTTTGCGACGACACGTCCGTTTGTGCTCGCGTTGCCAGTGGAGCTGCTGGCAGTCAGTGCTGCAGTAAGCGGTGTTCCAACAACAGTGGTAGATGGCCTCAGTTTCGCAATTGTAACACTGGAAGAATTTCAGAGATTGATGACGTTTTCTTTATTTTTGGTATGATGGGATGATTGGTTGACACATTACCCATTGCTTCTTCTTGGTGTCCGATATAACCTGTTGCTGCTTGTCTGTCAGTTCGCGCAATTGCCTGGCGTGTTCTGCCTGTAATCTCTCGAGTTCCTTACACTTGTCCAGCTCCATCTCGCGGCGCAGCTTCTCCAAAGCCGCTGTCAATGGCTGGTCAGACGACCGTCGTTCTCTCTTATTCTGCAAAATTAGGGAAATACTCAGAAAGGGTAGAAACGATTTATTTTGCATTACAGATGGCACTAAGACTTTTATAATTTATTATAAACAGTTTTTTTTGTAATTTTTAACATTCGATAGATGGAATGAAAAATGCAACCCTATCAGCAAAGAATATTATTCAATATTTCTATAGTGTTACTGTAATATTGAGTGTCCGCATAATATTACAGAAACACTATAGAAATATTGAATAATATTCTTTGCTGATAGGGAATTTTTTTTTAAACTTGCACATGCTAAACTGAAAACAGTCAAAAAAGTTACTTTCGACGGCGAGACCTCAAGCTGCGCCGGGTCAGTCTGCACGTGCACGCTTTTGTGCCGCGGCTCCTGCGAGCTCGATGTGACCATGTCCTCCTGCGAGCCCTCCTTCCTCAGTCCCTGAGGACACGTGCTCGAGATGCGCGCGGCCGGCTCGTCCTCCGCAATCGCCAGCTCCGGCACCTGCCGCTCCTCGCTCGGTCCCCGGCTCTCCACCGACTCGTCCTTGTCCTCCTCTACCTTCTCCTCAGCCGGCGGCGTGTCCGTGTGGTTTTGCGTGCTCAGTCGCTCGACCTTCACCCTGAGATCCTTGATCACCTGCTTCCCGTTCGCCGCTTTCTCCTCATTTGCGGCCCGTTTATCCGACTTGCGCATCTTCTTTGGGCGCCGCCAGTCCTTCTCGTCGATCGACGCGTACGCCTCCTTCTCCTTATCGGTCTTCTTCAACCAGTTTTGATGGTATTTAAGCTCTTCGTAAGCCTTGTTCCAAGTGGTTGACCGTTTTATCTGCGAAGACATCGTGGAGTTAGAGATAGAAGATGTCGGAAGTGTTCCTATCGCACTATTATATAAATAGCTCACTACTTGTACAAGTATTCAGGTGTACAAGAATACAAGAATACAGGGTGCCAGTATTCTATTATGCATTGGCGCCATCTGCAATATGCTATGTCGCCAAAAGTCGCCAAAAATCTAATAAATGTCGCCAATTTACCGCCAAAGTCCAAAGTAGTATATGAAGCCAGTAAACAAAATAATTGATTAAAAATCATGTAATTTTCGTCATCATTTTTATTATTTTGCCAACAGAGTGAGCCGATCTCTCGCTCACTCCGTTGAAACTGTACTCGAAAGAACTCAAATGTAAAACCAACTGAACAATGTACGACATCGCACAAAATAGTATTAAGTTTTTAGTTTTTTAAGTATATTGTATATTGTCCTTGATCAGGTCACACACAGGTTGATATACCTCTTGCGATACACATTGTTTTTACAATGTTATGTACTTGTACACCTGTATAATATAATAATAATAATAATAATAATAATAATAATAATAATAATAATAATAATAATAATAATAATAATTTTATGTTTTTCACGCAAAATTTATGCGATTTTTACCGAATTGTACGTTTTTAACGTAAAGATTATAGGTGATATTTATGGATTTTTTAAAAGTTTTTGCTTTATCTTATGTAATTTCTTAAAATGCGAATACAGTGGAAATGCAAAGTTCATGATATCTAAATCATAACAGTGGTAATTGAATTAAGGTATTTCTCCCATTAAAGTCAAATCAAAGATAATTCAACAAAATTTCGAAATTAGGTTCGTTTGTTATTAATATTTAATTTTCCTAAGTTTCACGCAAATTCACAACCTAGTTTTAAAGATATTTAACACCAAAGTTTCACAAATTAACATTAGCAGCACAGGAGACTGGTCTGAAAACATTCATTTCTTCGAAATAAATAGAACCAAAACAAAGAGATTTTGATAAAAAACTAACCATATACAGATATTAATATAACACACAGTCAAGTGAAAGAAAAAAACTAGAACTACTACCTAGTTTCTGAGTAATTAGCTAATTTGCTGAAAATTTATATATATAGATATACAATCTCTACGTTTTGATGAACATGTAATAACAAAGTTTTAATTACTTTGTAAGAATAGCAGTTAAAAAACGTATTTCTAGCGTGAAAAAAAGACTTTTCATAACAAAATTGCTCTTTTTGTTATGAAAAAGATTTTTCATAACAAAAATAATTTTATTTAGCCCTACTTATTCAGCCCTTCACGAGAGAAATACCTTAATAAAATTAATTGTTTTCTCTATCCAAATTGGGCAAAAATTCGAAAAACATTTTGTATATCCGATCAGCCTTGAAATCTGTTCAAAATACTTTCTGCAGCTTAAAACATAGTGGCATTAATGAATATCTCGATTTAAAGACGAAAATTGATTTGTGTCGTTTTTTCAATACGGAAAAAATTTACAAATTTAGTTCTATAATTATGATAAGTCCTCTTATCCTAACCTCAAAAGTTGAACTAGAAAATTCGCGATATAAGGAATCATTCTTACTTTGAAACCAAAAGAATAATTACTTACCAACTTTACTTTTGACAACTTTTCCATGCATTTTAATGTTAATAGACGTTAAATTACGAACTTCTACCGGGAGAATGGTTCGAATAATAGTTGCTCTGTTGTGACATAAGCACGACATACACTCTGGCTCTCTAAAAACGCACAGTACTTTCATTGTAATGACCTGCGTAGTTATTATAAGAACGAACTCTGCGCGTCGGGAATTATGGTTACAAGTCTCGCGAGGAATGCAGGGTAACTTTTCCAAGACGACAATATTGTAATCACGCATTGTAAACATTTAAATAACGCAACTGTGACGCCATTTTACAAAGTAAATTAAACCTCCATATCCCAACCCACTCGTCGAACAAAAACAATCGACAAACAATTTTCAGTTTCAAATAAATTTCTAAAATTTTTGGTTCAGCAAAACATTCGTATTGATCCCCGTTGATTCGCATAACATATTTTATATTGAATTAAAAATTCGTGAATAAATGTTTAATCCTCCCGCTAAGCGAAATTCTCGAATTTATGATCGCGCGAAATGTATTTCCCGCAAAATCAACCAGCAGCTGCGAAAAACGACGTAATCATGGAAAGCGTGAATTTGCATAACATCTGTATCAACCGAAGTGGGTTCCCGAATTACAAATGTTTACGTCCTCGATTGCGAGTAATAGGATAATAACAGCGCCACGATTATCCGAATCCAAATAATCCAATCTGGGCAATTAATTCGCATATGCAGCAAATTTTACATGTCATCGGACGAACTTTCATAATCTTAAAACAATCCTCTGATAATCAGAGAAATATTGTAATTATATGTGAATTTTCCACTTGATATGCATCGAAGAATATTTATTTTTTTCGTTTAATAATAATAATAATGAGTTTGTAAATTTTCAGAACATTTGACAACTTCTGACAGCATGTAATAACAATTTGAATTAATTTCTATGTCGTTGCAACATCACAAACTTTACAAACTTTAATTGCATTGCATTTTAATGGTCCCATAATGTGTTCCAATTTCAATTCATACCCAAATCGCAAAAAGTGAGGTTATGTACAATGCACGAGTTAATGTGCACTGACAAGATCATTATATTTTTTTTCCGCCCATTTACTAGCCTTTTTATCACGGCGAATCGGCAATGAACTTTTTTCGACTGTTCGTCGTAATTGAATAGCGTAATTCCAGACTGAGCAAATACTATACGCGACCTATGTACCGGCAAAAGGAAATTAAAGCGCAGACTCGCGAGTGTCAAGTCATCGGGCCTCGAGAGGCATTATGCCCATCGAATTATTGTGCGTATGCAAAGAACTAGTCTCGATAGTTTTTGTTCGGGCATCATTAGCGTAAGCCAAACAAAGAACCCGAAGAAACGCGCCGTCTTGGTTTCGGCTCTTCGGCGCCCAAGTTTCTTGCGCTGCGGAGTTGCGCAAGGGACTTTGATAAAGTTGCGATAATGTTTGCTAGAGCGTCTGGCAAAGTTCGGACGAAGTTTAAGGCCATTAGTGAATGCGATTTGTAGGTTAGGTTCGGAGGAATTAGGGGAGTTGTGTTTGGGGATATGTTACATGATAAAGAGGGAAGAGGGATTTTCGAATGGGAAAATGGGTGATTTTCGGGTATGTAGTTAATCAATTGAAATTTGGAAGGGGATAAAAGAGGAGATTTTTATTTCTCTTTCTCAAACTTTAGTTGATTTTTTTTAGCGCGAAGCTAAAATAAAGAAGGTGTAAAAATAACATTTCTTTAAGTCCACCATATAGAACCCTATCTGTGAAAAATATTTTTTAATTTAAATATTACAGAAATATTAAAATATTTCTAAAATATTTTTAAATATTCAATAATATTTTAGAAATATTATAGAAATGTTGAAGGTCCAGCTAAAATAATATTTTTACAGCAAATATTTTAGGATATATTAAAAATGTTTTAAAAATATTTTTTTTTAATATTTGTAAAATATTTTTTAATATTACATAATATTTTTCACTGATAGAGAAAAATGTGAACTTTTTTACGCAGAAATACGCCTAATTCTGGGCGAACAGACGAGAAACTTTTTTCGATTTCTGAAACTGCATTTTGAAAGTCAGTAACTTTAAAATACGAAAATAATTTTTCTCCGAATAATTTTAAATGATATTCCCTTCCATTTTTCACTAACAGATATTTTATGTGAATTCTAATTTTGGAATTAAGACCAAAATTTAACTAGACCAATAAAAAAATCTAGTAGAAATTAATTTCCCAAACGTTCTCTATTCGCTAAAGAATTGTCGCTAAATGTCTCCACAAAAGTCGCGTTTTTGATCACGGATCTTGTCGCGCCAAGAAATTCGATAGCGCTGCTCGTAATCACAATCGATCTGGCTGGAACTGGAATTACTCGTTTGTATTTTTACTTAATTCCGGCTGTAATCATAATTTGAAATCGCCTTTATTATTGAAAGCGCTTTATGTAACCTGATCCATTTGGCCGGCGCCCGACTTTTTCATTGTTTTGCGCGCGTCGATTCAAATGCCTCGCAATTGGTCGCTCTCGAATTAATGCGCGCCGTTCGATTGTCGAAAAAGAAGCCTGACACACCACAACTTACTGGCAGCCTCGTTCGAACCAACGCCGACGAAAAATTGACAGATTAATCACAATAATGCCTCGCAACGAATTCGTAATTTTATTCATGAAATCTCATCATTTTCATTTTATCACGACGAATCGACGAAAAAAGTCGATTCGTCGAAGCGGCCATAAAGAGGCCATTTTTTCTCATTTCTCCCGAGAGTTCGATTTTTTTCGTGAAGTTAAGAGTCATTGAAAAGAATATCGAAATCGAATCAAATAAAATTGTTCAAAAAATTGTTTAAACAATTTCAATTCTCTTTCTGAAATTAAAAGTAAATAAAAAGTATCAAATCCGATTCTCTTGAAAGTCTGCGAAGAATTTAACAATTTCTCTGCAGTTAAATTTTTGGGGATAATTGAATTTCCAGGAAAAAAGTATCGAACCGGAATCGAATTCCTAGACGATTACTTTCGTGGAATCGTTAATGTACAGACTTTTTGCGAGAATTTATATGTCGATGCTTGTCTCGCGTGTACCGGAACATAAAGCATTACCGCAGAAGCGATGTCATGTCAAATTCGGCGCCCAATTATCGGGTTGTGGTACGAGCAACGTAACGCCGAGTCATCGCGAAATGATCGACGTATCTGGATATCATTAACCAGCGCTGGCCGAACCGTCAATAATTATCCGCCGTCACTCAGTGGCGCGAAAATACGTCATCGTGAATAATTCGAGTGCCAAAAGTGCGGCAAAAAGTTTCGCGCGGTTACATATCAATCTAGGAAAGTTACCATGCTTGCGATCGATCTCAAATTTTCGACGTTTTCGAACTGTGATTTATACTACTTTGAAATTTTAAAGTGGGTTAAAAGTAAAATTGTATGAAAATGAAACGATAAGTTGAAATTCAAATTGACGAATAGTCATTTCATAAAAAAGAATTGGAATCTCCACATAAAAATCATTCACTGAAGAGAATTGAAAATTTCATAGTTTGCACTGAAAACAGAGAATTTGAAATTTCATTTAAAATACATCGAAAAGAAAAATTTTGAAATGCATCTAAAATGAATTGAAAAATGTGGATTGAAAATTGAAAATTAAATGCATAAAAAAGAATTGAAAAAGAGAATTGAAATTTTCATCTAAAATGCATTGAAAAGAAAGAATTTTAAATTGCATCTAAATTTGATTGAACAAAGATTTTAAAACTGGAGATGACTTTTTTTCTGCACCTGAGAGATTTTTAAACTATTCAAGATTTCGGCAACAATTGCAGTGATTATTGCAAAAAATGGCCAGCTAGGATGCGCGCAACATTTTTTGCGTGTGAACTTCTTTCCGTCTCGGAACAGACGTAGTAAATAATTCCAGTCGGGGTTTCGTGTATCGCGATTCATTTGCAAGGCCTTGACATTAAATATGTTAATACGGCTAGCCCGTCTGGACCAATGACTCGTCTAAACCGCGGTAACCGTCCGAATTTATTAATTAACTTTTCATGTTTACGCGGATTGTCGCCGGATAATTGTGGGATCGGTTTTCGTAGCGACTTTTTGTTGTCGTTCTTTTCCGCCGACCGTTTTGGGCGGCTTTATCGTCCTTTCGAAATTTAACTGACCAATTAAGTGTTCTTTCAGAAAAAATAAGTCCAAAAAAGCGCTGAATTTATTAAGCGAATGAATCGATGGGAAATTAGCGCATTTTCAAAATGTTTCGGACATTTTTTATTCTTGATACATTCGTCGAAGATTAAACGTTTTGTTAAAGATTTTGTTTCAATTTGTCTTCAGTTTTGTCTTCAGATTTGTCTCAAGTTCTACAAAAAAATTTTTTTTCAGAATTATAACAGAACAATTTTTTTATTGTGTCACTTCTTTGCCCTTATTACCCTTATGCAATTTAACCTCAAAATTAAAAAAGATGCAATTTTTTTATTAAGTTAAGAATGGATTAAAATTTGCTTCAATTAAAAAGAGGTTTCGCTAAAGAACTGCCACACCCGATAGTAAATGTCCGTTTACCCTTACACAATGCAGCCGTTTACAAAATGGCGCAACCGCAAACGCCGAGTAATTAATTACAAAATTGAATGAAAAAGTCTGACGTGGTTAATGCAAAGCAAAAACCGGATTCGCGAAGATAAAGTTTGCGAGTTCTAACGTTGCCTAATAATGCGTCGGTTCGCCTCGTAAGTGTGCGAACAATGATTTTCGCCTGAGTTGGCGCTGCGATCGGCGCGTCACCTGTATTAATACGCGGACATTAAAAAGCCGCTATTGACGTGTAAAAGTATTTACATGCGGCTTTATGTACGCGTGCATGAATGGGACGAGTTCTGAGGTCATTACGGTCGAATTTCATGTTTTGCGCAACGCTGGAATTAATGGTAATCGCCGCTCGAAACCCGTCGTGCGACACTAAAACACGACATCGAGTGAGGACTGCGCCTTACGAACCTTTTCGCCGATATTACGACTGTCTAATTTGTACCGCAGCGAAAAAATTTTTTCGACTAATTAAATTTGAAAAAAAAACTGTTTCGAGGTCTTAAACATTCAAATTTCCCGCCAAATGTCACTTTTTTGAAAATATTCTTCAGCATTTCTGAATTCAGGGTTTTACAGGTGTCAATTTAAAGCTCGTGCTATAAAATTTTAATACTTTAGATTCCTTTTTTACTGTTTAGAATTTCAATTTTATGTTCAAAGATATTAAATATTTAAGAGTATCGAGGAATGCAAAGGTTTCCATTAACTTCAAAAACACATAGCATTTTTTTTTTTTTTTTTTTGGAAACGAGACCATTTAAAATTGGCGGAAATTCAAATTTCGATGAAAAATGGTTATTTCCATCAACTGCTTGAAAATAATTATTTTTCATTGTTTCGCTTGTTCAAGTTATCGAATTACAAAAAGGTTTGCAACCGTATTGTGAGAGGAAAGTAAGTCTAAGCGCAACTCTGAATGTGGAGGTGAATTGCGCGGCGCGAGGTTGCGTAAACTTTCTAATGATACGTATTAATTGATACACGCGCGGGCCAGATAAACCGTCGAACAAAAGTGATACTTGTCGGGCTTAATGTGCAACAACTTTCGAATTAAGCAAAATTGTATGCAGTTTATATAAACGTGCGCCGATCATGCGTAATGCTAATCCGCTGACTTAATTCACTTGACGAGGTGTTACTCATTAGAAAATTCAACGGCGACATTTTCGTATTTTCGATTATATTAGTGGTTCAATTTTTTTAATGACAAAGTATTTATTGTTGCTATCATATAATATTGGTTAACATTCATAATTACGATTTCCAATCTTCGAAGTCTGAAAATTGATTTATTTGTTTTAATTCATCTTTTTCTGAGATATTTGTTGTGAGATTACAAAAATGATAATTAAAGATAATTTTTACATTTATCTCCTCAATCGTCATTCTAATATATTCTTTTGAAATGTAATCTGGGATTTAACTTTATTCCCACACATGCTATAAAATGCATCAGATATTTTATTATCAAACGTATCTAAATTAATTTTCTTAATATCATTGTTAAAAGTTTGACAACTTTCATTAAATGTTTTCGCATTGTTCTGTTCTCCGTATATCTATTCCTCTAAATAAATAAAATATAATCAACGCAATGTAAATTGTTCAGGAAATTTGACGGAAAAATTCGCCAGGCAAAATCACGAAATTGGGTTTCGTTTGGCACTTTTCCATTTCGTTATTTACCCAAATAAAAATGAAATATGCAGGCATAAATAAATATATATGGTTCCATGTATGGTTCATTAATATTTGCTATATATGGACCATATATAGTTCATATATGGTCCATCTCGATTAATTTTTCGTCATTTTTTTATTGGACACCGTTGATTGCGACAGACATTCAAATCGACCCATTTCTCGTTTACTTCACCGATCTAAATATACGGGCCGATTATTCTTTCATAATCAAAATCGTTAAAGCGTGCTTATATATATGTATATATATATGCAGGCGGCGTACGCGGCGATGAATGAATCCGACTCGCGATGTCTGAACGGAGCTTTCGGTGCAACCGTCCGGAATCTATTTCTGGGCTTCGCGAGTGCATATCGCAAGTGCACCGAAACACGATACGTTTCGGTACTCCGTTCGACCATTGAACGCCGGATTTCATGATGTTTGCTTTTCAGATGCGGATGTTTAAAGACGAATTTTTTGCGGGACAACAAATTTCATAATTTATTTGGTTTCATATTTTGGGATGATTTAAATTAGACGCTTAATCAATGCTCGTTTATTTTAAACAATTCGATACTTTGTTTTTGGGTAATTGAAGGGAAACTGATATTTTGTAATCGAGTTTTGTTTTTCCCTACATTTTGTCAAAAAATGATATTTTTGACAAAATGTAGAGAATTGTAACTTTTCACGATTTTCTGGTTTTTAGTGTATTGGTATCAGATTAAATCGTGTACTGAAAAGTTATATAAAAATTAGTTGGAATTTTTCAATACAAAAATGAACAGAAAATACAGAAACAATTTGTTGAGGTAGAAAAAATAGTGGAATTTAGAATATAAAAGTTTTTAAACGATTTATTACGATTGCAATTTTATTATTTGTTTTCTGATTATTTTATATTGTATTCAATTGTTTATTACTTGTTAATTGAGTTTAATTTTACTTGCGTTAGATGATTTCTGGGTTTGTTGTTTGATTTTCCAAATTTTTCGATAAAACCAACGTTATAATTAGAGAAACGTACTTAATCTTCGAATTGTTATGTCTTATTGATGACAAATGTAAATGATGGTACATTTTTTTTAATTAAAAATATTAAATAAAGCATTCATCTTTAACGGTTTTTATGACTATTCTATTTATGCAACCGGATAATTTTAATGGTTTACTGACGTCAACTAAATCTTTTTAGTTCATAAAATACAGTTATGTAAACTAAATCTCTACTTGAAATAACTCATTCCATGACGTATTTCGAAAACATTTCATTGAAAAAACTGAATTGTCTCTATCTTAGTATAGTTCTAACTTGTTATTTAGGTATGAGGAAATATTTTTCTACGAAGTAAACTGGATGAAAATTTCACGAGATTGTAAGTGTCTGCAACGAAATTTGAGCATAAACGCGATGTCAATAATTTTTACCGTTTCGAACAATTTTACAATATCTTCAAGAAAATCCCAACAAATTATGCAAAAAGGCCAGTTTATTGAAATATTAACTATTCATAATTTCAGGAAAGATATACGCACAGTTTTATGTTTCAATCAAAGTTTATTTTGCAAAAGCAGCAAAACCCCTTTTAAAGTGAGCAGTAAACGTTATTATGAAGTAGAGTCGGCGGCTGACGACTTTTATTAAAAAATACACTATCATATGATATTAAGAACTTTTTGAAACCCTGATATGTTATTAAGAAAGCTGTATGGAATGTGTCGGTGTTACGGAAAAATAAGCTAGTCGGACAAGTAATACTTCGTTAGCAGTAAAAATATTTCAGGTTGAATTTTGTACTTTCATCGATGACAATATCAATATCAACTTTACTTGACAAATGAAATGGTATTAAGCTTTTTGCAATCGAAACGTACTTTTTGCAAACGAAAAGTTAATAGTTTTGTGTAACTGTTACATAACAGGATCATTTTTATCATTTATAAGATCATGTTAAGATCATGAAAAAATTAATTTTGGATCAAAAGGATTCTTTTGTTCCATAGTAGAATAGTTTAGTAGAATTTAGTAGAATATTTATTTGAATGTATTTCGGAATTCAGTAAACTTTTTTTCAGTATACTCATTTCATTGAAACTCCAAAGCAAAATTCGTTCAAAAATACTATCCCAGATACAAAAAGTAACCAATTACCCTTGTAAAAATAAAATCTCTGAATACCTCTGTAAATCTCTGAAAATCTCTGAAAACCTCTGACATCTGCTCAAAATGCTGAAAAAATACGACTGTCATAGTTTTTCAGAGAATTTCAGAGTTTTCAGAGAGTTTCAGATATTTTCAGACATTTTCAGATGTATTCAGAGATTTTCATAGCTTTCATAGCTTTTTTTAGAGCTTTTATTCAGAGATTTTCAGATTTTATTTCTGCAAGCGCACACGTGAAAAAATCGCGATTCAACATATCTCCGGTTAATCCCACCAATCGTGGCGAACAATGAACGCTTGGCACAATCTTCTGTCGCTTCCTGTATGGCGCCGCCGCGGGTCCGAAAAAAGAGCGCGACATTACCCTCGTGACATTGAAATTTTAAATTAACTTTTCCCCCCGCGCCGCCCCGCGCGCCATCATAAAAACCAGGCGTATTTTAAATGTGAAACACGCTCCGTATAATTTGTTTTTATGACATGCGCCTTAAGAAATACAGTCGGTCATTTGAAAATAGATTATGTTTTGGTTACACCTATCCCCGGGCCCATTATAACCGAAATGTCCGCATAAATGGACATTACGTATTCCGGCATCTTCCGAATAATGAAATTATAAATCGAACGATAGTCCGATCGTCGGATATGAGCCGCTTTTCGACACTGCTTTCTTCCTCAAATTCGATCCATTATTTATGGAAATCGCGGCTGTGCTTTTACAATCGATCCGCCATTAAGATGCCAGGTTATTTGCATCAACCGCGACCTCTGGTGGCATTTTTGAAAAATGCGTTTTATTTTCTAATCACTTTTTTCACTTTGTCAGCATAGCAATGCAAATTTTTAAACCGTATAAATTTATAAAATATTAAAATCAAACTGTAGTTGAAATTAACAATACATTTTTACTATCTGTCATCATCGTTTTGAAAAGTTTTCCAAAGGATCGGGAATTTTTTAAGCATCAGACTTTTGGGATTCTTCACTGTTTTTAGGAATTATTCATAGATTTCATTTGTTTCTCGCATGTGGGAAGTTCCATTTAATTTATTTAAAGAATCTTTTGGGAAGAGGATTCGTCATCGACTTCCTTAAATCGATCGAAGTCATTATTTACGTGCGTCTTAAAATACAAATGACTTTATTTTTACAAACATACGAACGACTTCAATTCCAATGAAAATTCCGTATTGAGCTGCCCAATTTCGGAAGTAGCGATTCAGCTGGAATTTGCAGTTAGAATCCTCAAGTTTTAATTGGATTACTACGATTGATCGGCGACGACGAATTTGACGGTTGAAAAAGGTGACGGCTATTTTCGGACTTGACATGACGCCTTTTTTACAGCCGAAATTCTAATACGCGCACGTTTCGGTCCAGTCAAACGAAGCCACTTTTATGACAACGTAACACACTTTGCTTTCGAGGCCGATTAACATAAAAACGCCTAATACGTTTTCTAAGTGAAATTACGTTTGAATATTGAAACGCGGCAAAAAATGGGGGACACCGAGCCATACGGTGGCGAATGGAATTCCTGATTGGGAGCGATCTTCGTTACTGATTGTGTTGACTTTTCGACTTCCTGTTAAAAAAATATTAAACCATATTTCATCAGAAACATATCATTTTTCTTAATAAGAATCTTTATATCGTCAAATAAAATAAAATAAAAAGTGTTTTTTTCGATAAATTTGTAACAAATCCAAAAAAATGTTTGGATGGTTCAGATTAAAATGTTTTTAATCCAAGAATCCCTCTAAATCAATGAAAAGTTACATAAAAAATCTAGTATATATCTATAATAAATTTTATCTGCTTTGAATCATGTTTCTTTGACAAATTTCATGATCTTTATTTTGTTCAACCAACAAAAGTTCAAAATGAAAAGTTATTTAATTCTAAAATTCTATGATAAATTACATATAATACTTCTTCTGAAAGCTTCGAAATAGTTTTCCTTTGCAAAACGTATTGCAGGTTTTACTTTTTCATATAAAACTCCATTTGAATACTTCAAAACATTTTTCTCTAACAAATTTGTGTGGAAATGAAAAATTTTTTCTGAGAATTGAACACGTTTTTGTTCGCTGTCAACTTTGGGATTTTTCTATACAATCAGACAATTGTCAAAGGATTGCGGAATCCCCGTGACATCGATATGATAAATGCACCTGGCATTTTGCCCGGCGTGGCCATTAATTATTATTCACCTGCGCGAACGAGAAATGCTTTCGTCTTGGCTCGCGGTTATTATTGCGCGGATCGCAAGCGCGACTTGGTTGCCACCTTTCGTCCAACGTTCCTCAAATTACGTCACACGCCGGAACACCTACGTGGCCGCATAACGAGGTCTAAGTGCGTTTGCAGAAACGCAGTGCGGAGGCGTCCGTTCTCCGCACAGGGACGCAGACGAATAAACGTGCGAGTTTTTGCAAAAGCAAACCTATTTGCCCTCCTTTTATACTACAATCGAGGTTTCGAAGCTGTCATTCATCAAAAGTGATTTTTTCGAAAAAAGAGTATTTTTGGGAACTGATCCTTTCAGGGAAAAATATTATTTAATATTAAACAATATATTAGAAATATTTTAGAAATATTAAAATATTAAAACATATTCTTTAAATACTATTTAAAAAATATTTTTCACTGATAGAGTTTCAAATACGAATTTGAAAACTTGTTCAATTGTTTGAAAACTGTTTTGCAATTCGAAGTTTTTAATTGCAATTTAAAAATTAAATTTTTTTACAACTTGAAGACCAAAATCCTTTTTTATGCGAATAATTAAAAATAATTTGAGAATTTAATTTCCTTTCATCATTTTACAGAACTTTTCAAACACTTTTCAGAATCTCTAAAAAATGTATAAATTCTCCATCTCATCTTTTTCTTCATCCTTCTCTGCAGCATAAATGCCCTCTACAGCTAAATACCCTGTAACCCAATTTCGCCAAAGAAACTTTTTCCCGATCCCTCATTATCCGCGGAAAATTGGAGTGCATAGTTGAGTCGTTCGCGTCGTCCCACATCGGTCCATTCAGTATATCGACACATTTGCATTGACGCCCGGCACAATTGGACCGCGAGTCGCGATTCCGCGGAACAAAAAGCGCTCGATTTATCGGCAGTGCTGCGCCGTGACAGATGTAACAGAAAAACGCAACACGTATCCCGCGAGTGCCTAGTTCCAGAGGCGCGCCTCTGCAACAACGGACACACACGCGACGGACAATTATGCGACGCGGGCTGCCGCAGTTGTTGCTCAACAGCCGGCACACGCGGCGCCGAGAGCAACGGCCACCGTAATTATTGATTTAACAAAAAGTCGCGTTTCTGACGATCGAAAAGAAGGAGAAAGGGAACAAAGAAGGGAATATCTAACAATTTTCGACGAAAGGAATTTTAAACAATTTAAAGAATTTTAAATAATTTAATTAATGATCAACAAAATTTTGGTTATATTAATTATAAATAACGTGAACAAGTATATCGAACAATTATACAAATTTGTGTTCGAGTAATACAATTATTTTAACTATTATTAATTATTATTATTATTATTACTTATTTTTAATTATTATTTAAAGATTTTAGAAAAATTACTAACCTGTTGAAAAAGAAGTTTAAACAAAAACAAGACTTATCGATAAATAAATATGATGCAAAACAATATATTGCTAATTCAAATACACAATGTTTCGAAACATATATCAGTTAAATTATTTAGCAAACATTTAGCCGAAAAATGAGACATATTTTAAAAACAGGGAGCGCGGTAGATCCAGGAAAATTGAGGGCATAATTACCTAAATGAATGTGACCTAGTTAGAAGAATGACCCGAAACTGGCCGAAACGGGGATAATGTAGAATGAAAATGCGATTTTGAGGAATTGTAGTGCTTCAAATATTTAGCTCCGAATTTAATATAGATAGAAATTTCGTTTACGCTTTGGGATTCAGGCATATATTAAGGATAGTGGAATTTAATTTAATTAAATTAAGTGAACTTTATTTGAAGTGCTACAAACTAACTAAATTTTTAAGAATTTGTATATTATCTTAATATTATCAACTAACAGTTTTTATATTTTAATAATACGTAAACTGCTGAAAAGACCCACAAAATTAATATGCTGTTTGGAATCCAGTTTTAAAAACATTGTAAATTTATTTATTAAAATTTTAATTAAATAATTTATTTAATATTTAATATATTATTTAATTTGAAATTAAAAAAACATTTCTAACAGTTTACAATTGCATACCATATACTTTAATTTCCAAGACCATAGATCCTCGACATTCAATTTTTTCAGACCATTTATCATCGATCACTTCTAGATGCACTCCATCTCATCTCAGACATATCCTCTTATTTTTCCATTTTAGTAATTTAAATTCGCCCACCGCTCCCGACAAACAATCGACCGAATCTTCTCAAATAACC
This sequence comes from Ceratoteleas bidentatus, assembly GCA_022817645.1. NCBI lineage: Eukaryota > Metazoa > Arthropoda > Insecta > Hymenoptera > Scelionidae > Ceratoteleas > Ceratoteleas bidentatus. The sequence goes on along the minus strand of JABFPB010001254.1, from coordinate 7,499 downwards.
CGGCGTAACAACTGAAAACAAACGAGCCCGCACCAATAGCAATCCGCCTATTTCGAGTTAATGCCGCAACCACCTTAAGCCTTTCGCGCGCCGCCACTAAATATTTATAAAAATAACCCGCGCCCGAAAACCGCCTCGAGTGTTCTCGAAACTCCTTTGCTCGTTTACATTTTTTCGAAACGGTTCAAAAAGTCGCATCGCTCGAGAGCACTCGGTTGTTACGACACGCATTCAAATGTACCTCGTTAGAAATAGTGTCAAGTTGCACGGTACTTTGCGTTTGAGTTTTCATTTTCGTTGCACGCGTTTTTGACTTTTATAAATACGCACTTACGGGAAAACATACGTAAAAATAAATGCGAAGAATTGTTGATGAAAAACAATTAGAGAAGGAAAGAAATTATTTTTAAAAGAAAGTTTTTTTTCATAAAACTTTTGTTTTGTTTACGAATTTCGTTTTGTTTTTATTTTTGTGTTTGTTTTGTTTTATTTTAACGATTAAGTTCGTTTTGTTTTGTTTTGCTTTTTGTTTGTTTTGCTTTGTTTTATTTGGTTTTGCTTTGTTTTGTTTTATTTTGTGTTTTTGTTTTATTTTCTCATTTCTTTTTTTCTTTTGTGTGTTCTTTTGATAAAGTTAGCTTAGTAATTTACATAATTTATTGTTAAAAAAGTATTCCTTTCCACCCAAAAACGATTTTTGGGTGGCAATAAATCCGTAATCGATGCAAAAAGCGAATTAGACTGAAAACGTGAAAACAACGAAACGTCAATTTCGTCGACTAACTGATTCATGCGGTGAAATATCAATTACCGACATTTCAGCCTGCGTTATCATTAGCCGGCCGTTTTCGACGGCGACATAAAAAATGCATCGCGAGAGAAGGAGGGAGAGAGAGAGAGATCACGTCAATTTTGCTGCAGCTTGCCAAACAACGCATTGCCATAAATTCGCGGGCGGAACAATTGATCGCGCGCGACTTACAATGAAACCGCATAATTAATAACGATTATTCCGGCGTTTAATAATCAGTGGCGAAAATCGAAAACGCGAACGCGTGACGCGAACAGCGGATTATTTATTTTGACAGTGCGGTACTCGGCCCGCTGCTACGTGTATGGTAATTGATAGTTGATTGACTGTAAGAAATCAATAAGACAACCGCCGAACCCGGAGACTGAGTGTAGAACACTGGAAACTTGCCTCGAAGTGGCACGTATGATGTGAAATTAAAAAGATCAGGATTTTTTAAAGTATTCTAGTAAAATACGAATAGTAATCAATGGAAAGTTAGCAGAAGTATCGCTATTATTTATTTTAAGTTTATTTTTAATTTTCAAAAATTGTAGAATTAAAAAAATACGTAAAATTGTAATTAAATTCAAAGTTATCTTTGGAGATTTTACCATAATTCATAAAGGTTATTCCATTATGGCATTAAAATAACTTGAACTGAACTATAACTGCATATTTTTGGGGACGATGGTTCAAATCTCCACGTTATTATTTAGAAACCGTGAGAAATTTATTTTTCGTATTTGAATTAGGCGATTTTGATTCAAATATGATACTAATATAACCTCAATCGAACTAGAATGCCGTTATTTTGGGGACAAGGGTTCAAATCTCAACATCATTTCCCAAAAAACTTCAGAAATTTTGCTTTTTCTATTTAATCTATTAAAATCAGGTAACTTTAATCGAACTCTTACAATAAAAAACTAAATCGAAACAAATTACCGATATTTCGAAAACGAGGGTTCAAATCTCCACAGACATTTTCAAAAAACTTGCAAAAAACGTGTTTTAATTTTTACTCGACCAACCATTTCAAAAACGCATTCCCCCTAATTTCTCCGAATGAATAATCGTAAAGCCTTGGACGTTTTGTGATTAACTGTTTCGCGTCCGCAAATAATGTCAGAGTTCAGGAATCGAGAGCCGGAATAATTGATAAATATTAATGTACCCGGGGCATATGGGCGTGAGCATACGGGGCGAGTCGCGTTCGCGCCCGAAATTCGATCCTGTCGAAACGTAACGTCTGTCTTTCAAAGATTTCGCCGATCGTACCATTCGGAGAACGCGTTTAAGACCTTAAGTGCTTACCATCTGTCTGCCGCGGCCAAACTTCAAGACCTTAAGTGACGCCGTAAACACGTAAAGGCGTATAAAGGAACGTGACTATCGTCGAAAAAAAAGAATGACGGCGTTTTATTCCACGTCAAAACTCGACGGAATAATTTAGAAAAGTTTACGCGTCGAAAAGTATGTTTGACAATTGTCTGAAGTTTGGTGAATTTGACAGTCTTTTCGAAAATGTTCTAAATATAAAATGTAGCTACTATAAATTAAATTTAAATGAACTGATTCATTTAATGTGGGATTAAAATTAATATTACTAGATTGAAAAAGAAGATAACTTATTGCAATGTACCAAATACTGATACTAATAAAAATTTACCCAAATATTACTGAAATATTACAAAAGTTAAACTAATGAACTAAATTAAACTAATTAACAAATTAATTAAAATTTCTTTTACTTAATTTCATTAATTGGAAGAAAATGAAGAAAGAAACACGATGCAGTGAAGTAGACAATGGAAACGTCGAATTGTATACGTCACTTCCGAGACATCTAGGTGGCGAAGGCGGAAAAATATATGGTCGAGTGGTAAAACCAACCGATTCGGAGGGAGACTGCATTACCGACTAATCTTGCGAAACCAACTTTACCGGGGTGCTCAGCGGGTAGCTCGATTACAGGGGTATTGTGTATACAAATTGGCTTCGGGAAAAATGTCGATAAATTGTTTACAGTGGCAGTAAATAATGAGGAATGTCGAGTGTTTAAAGAAATTCCTGTAATAAATTTCTTTAAACTTTAATCGAAAGTAACAGAAAAAAATTTTTTTTTAATATTAGATGTGAAATATTTTTAAAATACTTTGAAATAGTCCATTCATCATGAAGAGAATCTTGGACGAAATCATGAATGAAAATCAATGTAATTCTTTTGCGTTTCTGTTATCTAAATAAATTCTACTTCTACTAGATTAAAATAAAGTAAAAGAAAGTAAAATGATTAAGTTCGAGTTCTTAAATTACAGGCAGAACTGAGAAGAAAAACATTTCTGTGAAAAGTGTCCGGAAAATCAATTTTGAGTTGAGACTTGCTTTACGAAGCGAATGACACGATTGTCATCGTTGTTTGTAAAACGAAAATTTGACGCGAGAGCGACGTATTTCGTTTTGCGATTGAAACACATACGGCCACATTCGCGGTTTTACACGACGTCCCGTGACATATGACCCACATACGCCCTCTTTTTGAAAAGAGGAATCGGTATGTGGAACAACAAGTTTACAAAAATGAAATATTGGAATCCTGATAATTTTACACTATTTTAACCAATCTCACTTGATGAAGAATGTTAGAATTAGAGCAATTTTATAAACTTATCTTCATCTTCCTTTTACAATAGAAAAAATAAGCGGTTCTACTATTAAACCATATAACTTTAATATATGACACCTGTTTTAATGTGGGATACTTCTTAAAGAATAACGAATTTCTTTTTAATCGAAGTAAAACGTTTAAGATGGACGAAGTTTAGAAATGCTATAATTACATTTGATATTACTATAATTACACGATCGTTGGCAACAAATAAGTTTACTATAGTTTCATAGTTAACTGCTGTCATTTGACACAGGAAATGTAGATGCGAAAAAATTTTACTGCTTTGACCAAATTATATATGTGAGAAGAAAAATTTTGTTTCGATAAACTAAATTTGTTGAACAATAATTTACTCTGGGTAGCTTTCCTCAGTTTACAATCAACATTGGGCAATTATTATTAACAGATGTGTTTCATGCAATAACAGATGTGTTTCATGTAAACAAGCCAGTATTGTTTTGTAAAACTTAATGAACTTTAAGTTGATCTCGTGTTTGCCAAATGCAGCATGAACGTCATTCATCAACACTGTTTGGCGATTTTAATAATATCATTGATGCTTCGGAATAATACCTCTTTTTACTCTGGTTAATTTTACTAAATCCAAAAAATTTAGTTATTGGAAAATATAGCAAAGTTATTGGAAAATATAATTCTTTTTTGCATTATCAGTTTTGCAAAATAAGTTTTTTTATGATTTATAATATCACCTTACGCACCTTAAAGTTCAACAGGAATTTCCATCTGGAATCCATCGTATGATCTTTTCTCCTAGTCTTTTTGCTATTCTCCATTTTCTGAAACAGATAGGAAGTCACGCATTTTAAACGAATGTATTGCATATGAATTTGAAAACAACCACTATTTATTTTCTCACCTAAAATGTATATATATTTTTCTTCGCAATAAAGAGCAAACACAATATATTTTAAATCTATTTTAAATTATATATATATTTTTTCTATTATACAACCTGTCTGTTTTTATATTAATATACATAAACTGAGAGAAGTTCCAAACTGAATTAGATAGCAAACTATTGATTAAGTTAACCAAAGTGTTTGGTATAACAGCATTCACCAAATATTTTACTAGTGTGTAAAGTAGGACGAGTCTACAAACTAATAGAAAAAGGTCATTCTGATTAAAAAGTCCCTTTTTAACCAGGTATCTCAAGTACCCGAATCTCCTACTCCAAATGAACATAACCCTTTCGAAAAAACCCTCTTTACTCTATATCCCCTAGTATCCCCACTTCAAATTCTATCCCCACTTCAAATTCTATCCCCACCCCAACCCTATATTATCAAAAACCCCTGCAACTTCTCCCACCCTAACCCTCCCCCCCACTCATCAACCCTCGGAGAACAATACTCCTCGCGCGAAATTATGACGAATCGAGCCAAGTGAAGCGCGCGGTTAGCTAGCAGACCAGCGCCCGCATTTATTTATAGCGGAGGAGGTCGCGTTGCGTTCCAAAAGCCCGCGGCCAGACAGTGCCGAATTCGCGCGCAACCCGTCGCCGTCTGTCCCGAGTCTCGCGTCCCATTGGGCCCCCGAGCGCCGCGCCACCTGGCGAGCGCGCCGCGAACCCGGTCAAATGGGCCGGACCAATCAGCGTGCGTGCGCGGGGCCGCCCAGCTGACGACAGGCCTCCTTCCGGAAGCTGCCTGGAGCGGCGCGAGATGGCGCACCTGCGCCGGCCCATCAAGCGGGACCAATATAAGCCCTTCGGCCGACGAAAGGTGACCATCTGACATTGACAGCTCGGAGACGCGACCGAAATAGCGTCGGCCGACCTTCGCGCGGCGATGCCAGAATCGGGCGTCCCGTTCTGGCGCGGCACCACCGCGGATGATGAATGGAGAGGCCGCGCGACGGTGGCGCCGCCGCCGGGCGCCGCTGGCGCCATCTGCGAAAGTGACCCGGTGTGGTGGTTGGGGGAGTGGATCGGTGTTGTGGACTTATTTTTCAGAAAATTTAGCTGGTGGGGGATTGAGAGACGAAATATGGGCCGCCAAACGTTTCTAATTTATAGTAAATTATGCTGTAGGGCTAGAACTTAAATTCGAAGTCAGATACCCAGTGAACCAAACGTGGGATTGCCTCGAAATTGGTCAAAAATGGGGCAAGAAACAGCCAATAATTGAACAAATAAACTCCTTTGGGCAAACATTGGCCAATTCTGGGTCTACCTGGTTCACTGGGTATTTTTGAATATTCGAAGTTCAATAACATGGTATCGTAGGTTTAGAATATTACGAATGTTCGAAGTTTTCAATGTTTTCAAAATACTTGAAGTCTTTAAATTTGTAAGTTTAAGTATTTAAATTTAAGTTGGTAGCATGTTGAATTTCAACAAAATAAATTTATTGATTCTTTGAGCAATGTTAACAGCTTGTTGACATGACACTTTGATATAAACTACGATAATTACAGTATCCTAGACATATTTTTAATTTAATGAAACTTCTTTTAACACCCTAAGAAATAGACTGTAGTTTTAACAGTCTTATCTGTAGTTATAACAGGCTTGACTGTAGTTTTTACAGTCTATTTCTTCGGGTGAAACTGAACAAAGTTTTGAACTTCCCTTCAGGTCTTCACATTTCAAGATTCAAATGTCTGAAGGTTCAAAAAAGTACCTGCACTGTTAGGTAACATTTATGTAAATACTGAGTAGAGATTCTCTGTTTATGTAAAATATAAAAATATCTTGTGTGTGATGAGAACGTTTTTTAAAACATTTATCAAACTGTATCGCACCGCCTTTACAAAATATACGGTTGTTTTGTTCATAGACACAGAATCTGGCAGTAATCAGTAAATTAATGAATATCAACTATTTTACTGAACAATTTAGAAAACTTACTTTTGGCGCGAAACCATCAATTCGAACTTCGTCTCTCCATCCAACATCATCTTCATGATCTGAAAATAGAAAGTCATTCTTGAACGTGTTTCGGAAAAATTATTATGACTTGGAAAATTGGTGAACAAATCCGCGAATCAGTGACAATGTGAACGGAATCCAGGAACTTACCGGTGAGATACTCTAACCACTCAACTATGACGCCAGGGTGACTCTTTCAACTTTTACTTACAATTTTTCAACAAAATCGTCGAAATTGTTCCAATGCTCCCTAATGTTTGGGTTCACACTGTAAATACACCGGTGTAAAGGCGACAAATTTAGCATAGTTTTTACACCGAAAATTTTACACTCTAAATTCATTGTAAACACATCGGCTGTACACTATGATTTCCTGTTATATCATTGAAATCCAATGTGAATTTTTATTCAGTAAAACATACGTGCAATGTAAGTGTATTTTTAGTGTAGATTAGTTGAAATTACGGTGTAATAGTGTTTATTACGGATATATTCAGTGTATATTTTGAGTGAATCAAAAGCACATTCTTGGTGAAGATTAAGTGTAAATTTGTTGGTGTAAATACCTTGTTATTTTTGTCGCCTTTACACTGAAAAATACCTACTTTACAACCCATTTTCACTGGAAATAAACTACCCGTCATTTACACCAGAAAACCACGGTGTAAACTCAAATGCCAGGGCTACTTTGACAAACGTTTTGTAAACTGGGTATGGAATGTGTTATGATGGTTGATAATGAGTCAGCACAACTACTATGGCCCTCTGCAGCGGTGTCGCCTTATGACGAAGTATTATTTATTGTTCCTTCCGTACAATACAAATTCAGTTTCACTCTATTCTGCTTTGGGGGTATAAACACTGACTTCTCCAGAATATAATACAGTTTTTATATTCTGTTTATAAACACGTTCACCAAGTTGGGGATGTGTTAGTGTTTACTATTTTTGTTATGACATTTGAATAATTTTTTGTATTCATTTTTCGATCATATTAATGTCGATGGAAAGTAATTGTTTGATGTTTTGGAAAAATTATATTTTTTATTTTCTTATTATTCCCTGCACTGAGAAAAAAGTGGCGCTTGGAAAGCACCAACGATCGTATAAAATAACTGCCGACGCGTCGAGGTTAGGTAGCTC
>JABFPB010001253.1:0-26645 GCA_022817645.1 Ceratoteleas bidentatus | reverse complement strand
AAAAAAACATCAATACCGCAACCCAAATAAATTGAGTACCTTCCACCAACGGTTGTATACTCAACACCCAAACCTTTGGTATCTTTATATTTCTTTGCTAGACTTCTTCCTGATATACCGAAGACACAAAATACACTTGTAAATATTACAGTACTATTTTTTTTTAACTTTGTTATCAAAACTTACAAATTGTGTAATAAATGACCAAAATGTTTTTACCGAAAAATCGTTTGCTACTAGGGAATTCGCACGCCCTCGGCGACCGAACGAAAGAACTGACGCTGAGACCGGGGACCGTGCGACAAATCGTTAGCGGCTTTTACTTAAATCTACCCACTGTACATAGAGCTTTGGCATTTATTTATACCATGCTTTTACAAAGACGAAACAATAGTATTCTATCGAGCGCAATAACCAGCGTGCGGATTTGCGTGGAGGTGGCGAAAAAGGGGATTTGGCGGTGCAAAAGGACGAGCGCAGAACAGCGGCACCAGTTGTGTGATACTTCGCCGTCATTTCGCCTCCCTTTTGTCCTTCGACTCGGTTCCGTTGTTCTGCCGATCTTCGCGCGAATTTTCGCTCGATGAAAATTCACGTTCGAACTTCCCGAGAACGTACCCGCGTCGGAGATTTCGCGCATTGCAACCGCGAACAGAACGACTTTCCAAATACTTTGACGCGCGCGCATAATCTTGTTCTCGGTTCTGTCTTCATTTCCTTTACTTCGCGAGTCCGTTGTATATTGTTTGATGATTAATTGTCATTAATGTATAGTAGAGGTTACTGGTGAAAAGAGACAAAATAAACAGTACATTGTTTCTGTTGAAATAAATCTGTTGAATAATTAATTATGGCTTTATTCAATAGTTCCTCTCACCTGCGTTTAAGAAGAAATATAATTCCATTTACTGTTTTGAACTTCCCCTACAAGGAAATTTTGCGTTAAATTTCCATCATTCCCATGGCCACTGCACCAAGCGCAGACCCAACAATCCAGGTTGTCGGGAGTTCCCCAGGATGTCCTTTTGGAGCAACAAAAAACGCTTTTGGTCATTATTCTCAGATAGATTATCTATCATGATGGAGAAAATGGTTGAAAAATGTTGATAAAAAATGGGAAGAAATGAAGTAACAGGCGGTTGCTTTACAAATACGTTTTATTTAAGGAGCAATTCATAATTTTGTTATAAATGATAACGCTGTTAATGACTTGTGATCAATTACAGTCTCTTCCAGGCGAAAATGCTCAACTTTGTTTGTGGTGAAAGTTACATCGTCCGATTTATTTGAAACTTCAAACGATTCCTTTTGGCACACTGCTGAGTTTTCTGACTTACAAAGAGGTAGCTGTGAGAGATATATTTGAGGTGGTAGGAACCAGCTGTTTCTCGTCAAACAACTACGTTGGTCATAAGTCAAGCCCCGTAACCGTAGCGATGTTCGTGTTACAAAAAGCAGAGTCAACTTGGAACTGTGATGTAACTTTTGACGAGTAAAGATTGCACCTAATCTTCCCTTTGTCGTAGATTTTCGTGTACGCATTCGTATAGAAGAAACTATAAAAATGTAACTCAATGAACACAATTACGACCTATCACTGGTAATTCGAATGAATAATTCTCAGAATCAGCTTTATAAAAATTCAGTTACGAGCGTCGCTCGTGACATGTGGCATTTTCATTTATCATTTATAAAGATAAAGTACATCATACGCTTTACATTATCGGATCAATAAATTAAAAATGCCACGTCTTCTGCACTGATAGTGTGAATCGACAAAGTCCCTTCGTATACTTCCACGATAAAAATATTAAATATAATATAGATTTATAAAATATTTGTCTAATTAAAAGTAAAGTCACTTGCCAAATAAGTTAGACATAAGAATTTTGCAAAAGTACCCGAATGTTCTTCAGTGTCTATCTAAAAACCAGCAGCAATAAAAAGCGTTCAGCTTGTGATAAGCAAACACTTCGCGTTATCTTTGGTACAGCAACTTACTAACATACTAAACGCACAGACAATTTGAAGAAAATTTATTTTTGACGGTCGCCCAATTACGGTTCGTTCTACAAGAGTGTACTCTTCGATTTCCTACATTTTCCTTCTCCGAGTTTGACTTCATATTATGCATCATATTACAATTTACAAAATTCACTACAAAGTTACATACCAAACTGTTGTCAGTACGCGTTACTTTAAAAAACCACCACACTCTTAAATAACTAACCGTAACTCGCTTGTTCCGATTCACTATTTTTGATTTCGCCTCCCGTTAATCTTTAGAAACTTAATAACTTCATGTACACTTATCAGTATCTCGAGTACTTTTGTTAACAACGACATTTGATTAAGCAGTGTGCATTCAATGTTTTATGAGTTTGACATGCCCCTCCCCGCATTCGTCATTACTTATTCAATTATATCTACAAATTATCGTGTAGCAGCCTACATTGGTTCTAAGGTATGATATACAATCTAAATGACACACGTCAAAACATAGAAACACAGAGTGTCCAATCTTGTGAGATTAAGGAGATTGGCTTATGAGATCATTTCTGACACTTTTTTTGTTTTAATTAAAATTGAACAGATTTTGGGAAGACAAATGATTGGGATATTCCTTGCAACGAATTATCCTACTTCATATCAAGTTTATATCAGGGAATAATTTCCCAAAATTCAAACAAATTTCAGAAATTACTCAGGGAATAATTTCCCAAAATTCAACCAAATTTTGTGGAGTTGTTCCTCACCATAAAATCTATGCCACAAAATTTGAGTTCATTGAATTTTTGTTTGAAAAATAAGCCAACCTCCTTAAACGAAACATTACTCCAGATTGGGCTCGCGGCGTCGCAAACTGTACATCGTTTTCACGAACGCCAGCAGCCTCTCTCTGATTGCCGTCTAGGTTCCACTCGGAACGATCATTCAATATCACCATTACGCGTTATCAATGACATACGTTTCACGTGAATACACTTCGCAATAATAACTAACAATACTTCGCCGAGGAAGCTGTCCTCGTGCCATAGATCGCGCGCGGAACACTGAACAACGGTAAATTTATAACCATGGAAAATGCGGATTTCCATCAGCTGTCGTCTTCTGCATTGACAGTCGTTCGACGCGTTGATTGGACAACTAGCGAACCGTCGGTTTTGCGTGAATGCGAAATCAACTGTCCATTATGCATACATTTATTCGGTGTGCAATGGTTCGAAGACGGGGTCAAAAGGAACCTCGACTACCCGTTACGCGCAATTCCGTGACTGCAAAGTCTTCGATCGGCAAAATGAAAATGCAACGCTAAAGTCGGGACGCGTTCCTGTTCTGATGATAGTCGCGTCAGCGAGGAATCCTGGGTTGGAATTATTTTCGACGCAACGTATCGCGGGATGTCAGTTTCGTAGAACACGAATCGTTCGTTAACGAGTGACATCGATGACATTTCGATTGCAGGAAGAAAGTGTGAAAACCACCGAGCAAACCGCAGTTTGGGCAATCTCGCTGAGAGTATTACGTTTGTTATCGGTATTTTAAAATTGTATGTTTCAGACAGACGTTACGCAACGAAATTGACGTAGCAAAGTGTGGTTTACTTGGTTGTTTTTTTATACATACGTCATTCAGAATTTTATTAGAGATGGAACTTTGCTAATACCTTTCATTGAAATAGGACTATCAATTTTTTTATCTATTTTTTTACTTAAATTTTTTTTATTTAAAAAATACACAAGTTTAACATATTTTTAATTAAAATTACCTTAAAATGTATAAAATCATCAATTGTATTGACATAATTTATAATATGTGATAAAAGTATAAAATCAAGTGGCACAAATAGAACATTTATTTGTGAAAAATTAAATTTAACTTTTGCAACGAGAGGACATTATTGCAACTAAACCCGAATATTCTAAATCAACTTATTTTAATAAATCTTAAAAACACCAATCTGATAACATTTGACATATTTTTCGCCTTAAAAGCTTAAGGCGAAACCGAACTCAGAGAGGTATTGCAAAGCAAATCCCTAATGCGTGCGTCTGTACGCGTGCCAAAATTTGGTCTGGCTCGACAAAGTTTATAAATAGAATATATAAAAATCACGCCTCCCTTTAGCCTCAACTCAATGCGAATGGGGCTGAGTAAATCAATTCGAACGGTCGATCTTATAAAACCGCCGCACGAAGCTTTGCATCGATACAAAACTAGTCTATTGATCGAACTTCAATTATAACAAGCATCGAATTTTATTTTAACAAGATCTCAAATATCTATTACCAGATGATGTTTGATTATTCCAAAGATCGTTTGCTACGTTTGGTTTCAGAAACCTGTTGCGATGCAAATTACTGAAAAAATTAACCCTGTCAATAACAGTACAAAATTTTGTATATCAATTCAGTTTTCATTACTTCATAATACTTCTGATTTATTAAGTTATTATTAATTGTGTGAAAAAATTGTCTTGTCTGAAGATATAATCGAATCCTTCTACGAATTTTCATGCCATAATTGAATTTTGATTTCATCGCAACTTCGAGTATCGCACATCACATATTAATGGAAAACGTGCAAAAAGTTTCGGTGTACATAAGTCAGACGCTTTTGTACGACGTACTTCGATATGTGTGAACGTCACGGAAAATCGCCACCGCCTGAAATCGCAATAGTTCTAAAGAATAAGGCATACCGAAATATTCGCGTTTACCGAAAAAACGCCCGACAAACAAGCTGTCGCGATTCTTCGAATAGTGCACGTGGATTGACTTAGCCGCCGTTTCAGTCCGTTCGGTTCGATTGTTCCTAACACTTAACATTTTATCTCTACGCCGAAAGTCAAACACAGTGGCGAATAACTTCAAACCCCGGTAACATCATTACGATGAATCCGATCGGTCAAAGTTAGCCACAAGTTTCTCTTCAAGACCCTCAAATTACCATTTACAGTTATTTACACGAGTCGCGCGTCATCCGCAACTCGAATTGATCGCGGGACAAATTTCGAATCGATTACACCATTTCCTAAGCCCGAAGAAACGTAGCCCAATAAAAATGTACAATTCGGTAGCAAACTTCCTAAGTATAAACGGAACTGTCGCACAAGAGCAATCTTTGACGTAACAAGAACTCTATACAGTCGAGGCATCGAACGAAACATCCTCGATGCTTTTCGCACAGCTCCCATCGCCTTATAATGTATACGCGTGCCTGAGAAAGGATTTGAATTGGCCATTTTACCGAGCCTTTACAGGTTTTCGTTTGGAAATGTAAAAAAGTTGCAACGCCTGATTGGGGTCTGACATAGGGGTGTAAATAAATATCGAAGTCGAACAAATTTAAACAATTTCTTATTTATCTGATATATAAATTGCATCCTTGCAACTGACTCAGATCCTCTCAATTTATAGTAGTCCGGTTGTTGTTAGGATATTCAATCATATTTTGGTTTTCATAGCATTATGTGTTCAAACTAATTTTCAGTTTAAAGGTTGATGAACTAGATGACAAATTTTCCCCAAAAAACTATAAACTTCATTAAAATATTGTTATGTTTGATTACTTTTACTATTCAGTTTTTGTAACCGTATATCTATATGTATGGAAAATTGCAGATAAATACTTCCAATGCAATATAAATACAAATAGTATTTAATCTCATAACCGTATTTAAAAGGACAAAATTAACATCCTGATGTTACGAATATGTAAGAATATCTTAAAATATCAACAACTAAAAAATATTGTAATAAAATTTATTTTAACAAATATTTGTTATCGAACCCAGTTAAAATATTTATAATGGTTCTCAAAGAAACCATTCAGAAGGGAAATCCTCCCGATTCTAGATTTTCGTCCCCGGCAATTATGGCGTTCAAATTGAACAAAATTTATGACAAATTCTCAAAACTCCTAACAATATTAAAAATCCATCCCCACCTTCCTTCAAATTGGACAAACATGTTATATCTTCTTCTTTCATATGTATAATAATGTCACAATCTTAAACATTACAACCTGTCAATGTCATTTCCCGTAAGACTCAATATATAATACTGGCACTTAAAACAAACGTTGTCTCCAAAAATCCTACCGTAACATACCCTTTTCGTTTCATTCCTAAAAAATTGACGTTCTTTAAAATTCAATATATAGGTAAAAACAGTTAATAATAAAAATCTACACCGACCAGACTACTTAAATAAAACTCGTTTCAACCATACTGTAATTACTGTAAAAAATAAAACATGAAAAAACGGTTCCAGACATAAAAATTCTTCCGACCTAGATGGCGCCTCAGACCCCAATCGTCCCGGGCGAAACCTTCGTTTAGACGCGAATCAGTTGAAACGGAAATGCAGCTAAGAAGAAACGCAAGTGAGCGCACGAGGAACTAAAAACCCCGCGATAGCGGGGGAACGCGCGAACCCAGCCCCGGCGCGCCCACGCCTCGTCTCAAGACGGCAGGTTTTCGAGCTCCAGGCCGACCTGCGCGCTGGCGCGCAGCGCCAAGTCCTCGCTCTTGTGCAGCAGCACGTTCTTCAGTTCGCGCAGCTTCTGCTGCTGTGTCGCGAGTCTCGGCAGAGTGGCGACCGCGTTCATCTCCTGGGTGCGGCTGCGCTGCGCCGTCTCCTGCTCCGACTCGGAGTTGTGCCGGCGCTTCGCCAACCCCGCGTTGCGGCGCATCGGCGTGACCTCGTTCTCCTCGAAGCAGCGGGGCACCGTCTGCAGGGACAGCGTGTTCCTCGGTTCGTTGAAGAGCGATCGCGGATTCAGCGTCACTTCCGAGCCGAAGTGTTTCGCCGCGGCGTTCTCGGGGCTCGACGAGATCAGACCTGCAATGAGATTACTGGTTGCAGAATAAATGTTGTTGAGAAATGTTGTAGAAAAAATCTCTGAAAAAGTCTGACAAATATTCTGACAAACTCTGAAAATCGTAAAATCTCAGACTAAAACGATCAGCAAAAAATCATTACAAACCATCGACCGACTCGTACGGCTCGTCGTTGCGCTTCTCGATCTTGATCTCCGTGATGTTCTGCCGTTCGAACGCCTCAGGCGCGATCTCCGGCGGCGGCTCCTGGCATAGTGGCGGCCACTTGTGGTCCCGCGAGAGGTCGCGCTCTATCCTCAAAAAGCTCCGCTTCGACTTATCGACGTTCCTCCAGGTGTGCCGGAGCTTCTTGAAGACCAGATATTCTATCAGGAAGTGCTCCACCAGGATCGACAGCACGAAGTTGGCGAACCCGTAGCCGACGAGGAACACGCGGAAGCCGATGTCCTCCGGGAGGACCAGCTGGAACCTTGCGATCAGCCAGTTGGACGGCGCGATCGCGAGGTACGCGGAGAGGGCGCTGAAGAGGATGAAGGACGCGAGCAGCTCGTAGTTGGTGAAGATGCTCTTGCGGTAGGGCTGGCCCTTGGAGAAGACCACCGCGAGGATAATGTACTGGAACGAGCTGACGATGAATACGGTGTAGTTCTCGAGGCAGCCGACGTCGTCTTTGTCGGCGGAGGCGTTGAAGGGCTGGAACCAGTCGGTGTGGCGGATGTGCCAGAGGCTGGTGAACTGCACGACGAAGATGATGAGCAGCTGGCAGACGAGGCTGAGGATCGGGGTGAGGCTGATGAGACTGGTGAGGGGCCGGGTTTTGACGAGGGCGCCCTCGTAGGCGGCGGTGCGCCCGAAGAAGAAGGCGAGTACGGAGATGATGCCGAGGTCGATGTAGAGGAACTCGAAGTCGGTGAGGTTGGACTCGATGCCGTAGAGGAGCATCACGGAGATGAACTGGGTGAGCGAGTAGGCGGCCATGTACTTGAAGATGCCGAAGGAGGTGACGAGCGCGGCGCGACCCTCGCGGATCACGCTGAGAACGCAGGAGATGTTGGTGTCGCGGGAGGTGAAGGGCGAGGCGACGGAGGACTCGGTGTCGGAGAGAGAGATGCCGGTGTGTGCGGCCTTTAGAGCGCCGCAGTCGTTCGCTCCGTCTCCAACCATTCCTGAAAGGATGAAAGTTGTGGCTGATATTGGCATTTTGAAAGAATAACATTTTATCTAGATTGTCAACTACTGACACATTTGTAAATAAAAGCATAGGAAGTGGTCTCATAATTTTATTATGTACTATTTTTACTAAACAGATTAGATTATTGGATGATATTGAGGTATAAATTATAGATAATACAATGAAAGGTGATTTGAAATTTTTCTAAAATTATGTTATAAAAGGATTACAATCCAGATTTGATATTAAAAAGAATATATTCGAGTGGTTCTTCTTTATTGAGAAATAATTTTTTTATAAAAATCAAACTCATCAAATAGCACAAAAATTGCCCCAGGTGGGACTTTGAATGCAGCTTGTAAAATTGCTTGGAAAATCTTTTAAATTACTTTTCAAGTGGTTTCTATTGCGGAAATTTGTTTCATTGGATTGTTAATTGGATTTCTTTGAAGGGCTCAAATTCAAAACCAGCTAAGTCCAAAAAATAAAAATCGTAGATATTTCAGGAAAATATATTTTGACACATTTCCCAACTTTTATTTACAAAGATAATCGGAAAACAAATTTTTTGATATTAAAAGTTAATAAAACCTGTATATAAAAATTTTAATGTTTAAACCCGGCTAAGTCAAGTGTATTATTTTCAAAAGCAACTAACTGCAATATATTATTTATGTATATGTTTTTTTGTTTTTTGAATCGACCATAAAATGGTGGATTCAGCCAGTAATCTAGCTGTGCCGCTATACTTTTTCAGTGACGATAATTTGTTTAGTTTCGTTCAGTTGTATCGTTTAGTTGAATTGTCAAGTTTAATTCTTTATTTATGAAAAGTTCTACAAAAGAGTTTCTACAAAAGAGTTTTTACAAGTTCAACAATAGATTTTCTTAATGAAACCCAAGTTGTTAAAATATTTGGAATTAAACCTTTGCAGAAAACAAAATAAATAATTTTTTTCTACAACATTGAATAAAGTCGTATTTTTTTCACAAACCTGCTAAGGCCAATATTTTATTTTCAAAGCAGGCCAAGTGCAACTTGTTCACTTTCAAAACCGGCTAAGTCCATATTTTATTTTCAAAATCGCCTAAGTCCCAGTTTTTCACTTTCAAACGAAAAAAATTTTTTTGCGTTTTTTGTGTGTATTCACTTGTAAAAAGTAGCAAGATTACAGAAATTAAAATTAATTTAAATCAGAAATATGCCGAATATACTGTTTTCTATTTTTGTTAATGTTTGCGCAAAATTACATTTTATAGTGATTTTCTCAAAATTTACGAATGTGCACTTAGCCGACTTGGAAACTAAGCCCTTCATTAGATTTAATATATGATAAGTTATTGCTTGGAAAGTAGAACAATTTTTATCCCAGTTTACAGGCACGGATGTACTACTTATAAAGAATCGCAAACTTTGTTAAAAATGAGTATTGTTTTACGAGCTGTTTACCATTATCTTGAACGGAAATTGATTATGACATACGTTATCACTTTGGTAATAATTCGCAATTATTCCTTGTATCCTTGTGATACATACCAACATAGTAGCCTAAAGCTTGCAGCTCTTGCACTAGTTGCTGCTTTTGATCTGGTGACATCCTAGCGAAAACAGCGCCACGCGTCACGAGTTTCGGGATAAATTCCGGATAATGTTGCTTCACGAGAGCCCAAGTTTTACCGGTTATAGCAAATACGTACTTGTTACAGGAATGATATACGCTGAAAAGATATGTAATTATTAAGTCCAATCATCAAATAAATTTAAAGTACCAAAAAATTGTTCTGTCATGGCAGAGTTTGTAAGTTAATAGTGGAAAGCAATCTTCAGAAGAACATAGATGTACTACATATTCACAAACACTGCTGAAACAAATTAAATTAAACTGATTTATCTCATAGCACTCCACACGAAATTTCAAAACTTACTCATTAGATAGATAATTGACCCCGTTGTCAGGACGGTTGACAAAGGAACCGCTTTCGATGGTCTCCAGGCTAACAATACTATTGATATCCGTGATTTCGCTAAAGTCGGTTTGTCCCATCGTGGGCGAGATCGGTGACTGCTGGCTATTGCTTCGAGTGAAGTACACCTGCGGCTTCGTCTGGTTCTGGTGTGCCGCCACGTTCACCGTGATCACCGGCGTTCCTGGCTTGATGATGTCACAGTCGCGAGCCACTGATAATCCCGTCAGAATGTTGTCCCCCGTTACCATGACGACTTTGATACATGCAGAATTGAGTGCCGTGATCACTGGAGTCGTTTCGGGTTTCAGTCGGTTCTCCAGAACCACGAATCCGAGGAACGTGAGATCGGTTTCCGCGGCTTCACGAGTCATACGCTGCACTTTTGTGTATCGCACCAGTTTCTCGAGGGATTTGTGTGCAAGCGCAATAACTCGGTATCCTTCTGAGGTGTACTCCTGCAAGACGCTGTCGAAGTCAGGTGGAACTGAAAAAGTTAGTTTTGTTAATTAATCTGTTTGAAAAAATCATGATTCGAAAAATAAAAATTATTTTATTTACTTGAAATTCAAGTGAGAAAAAAATAATAAACACTTGTAAAAATAAAATACTTTTACAAGTTATTTTAATTGATTTGATTTCCTCTCTTTTCTTAAGATATCTTTATTAGTTTCAATTTTATTTGAAATAATGCATTAAAACCTACTCGTCTCAGGTTTGGATAAACTGGAAATCACTTCAGGACTGCCTTTGCAGTAAAGATCGTAATGGTCTGCCCCCAATGTCCTGGTAATGACGCTCATTCTCTGCAAACTCGATGTGAACGGAAACTGCCGGATAATACCGATTTCGATGCCCTTATCAGTCAAACTCATCGCCGATGCGGTCATCGTGGGATCCACGTTGCTCAGCGATGCATTGTCCATCGCAGCTTCCGAAACCGTGGAATCCCGTTTCATCGGCGTAGCCGACGACCCGGCGGATAGTTTGGCAGCGTATTTGGAGTTACTCGGCGGCCTCACCACTGGTGGATGCAGCATCTGGTATTTGTTGCTGTCGTCGACGTTCGGCTCTTCCAGAATCCAGCCCGTTGAATCGAACATTATTAAATCCAAGGGATCACCGACCCGCTGGTTGTCCAGAATGGTGATTCCGTGGCAGGTGACCATCCCAATGAGAGTGTCGTTCAAAGGGAGTGACTTCACGTCTTTCACGGGAAACTGGAATTTGTTTGAGGAAACGGGGACGACGCCCCACATATCCAAACCGTCTTCAGTCAAAGTTCCTGTTTTGTCGAAACAGACGCAATCTGAAATGGAAAATGATGAGTTAATGAAATGTGTTAGTAATAGTTATTGTTTAAGAAATAATATCGTTTTTTCTTTTCTTTTCTTTTTTTGTTTATTTTTTTTGATTTTTATTAATTTAAATTAAGTTAAATTAAGTTAAATTAAAATTATTGAAAATTAGAAATCCATCCAATGACCTTTCTTTTTAATAGATTTTAGAATTGGTGTCAATTATTACCAAGAGATCCAGAAACGTTAACCGCTCGAGGACTTGTACAGTAGATTCGTTTCTTTTTGAGACGAGATTGTGCAACGTGTCGACCGACTGTCATGGCTGCTGGCAGAGCTGGTGGTACCACGATGGTGATGAGATCCAGAGCTTCCAGGGTGATGTCCCTCGCGGAAAGGCCTCTCAAAGCTTTGCTGACTATCGTGTACATCATACCAATACTTGCAATCCCTGCCAAAAGTATAACGAACTTATACGAGTCCTGTTCGAATTTGAAATCTACGGGTGGCGGGTACATGATAGATCGCACCAGGCCACCTTTACTCGTATCGAAACCAGTTCTTATTACAACCGCCAAAACCTGAAAATAATCAAATGATATTGATTATACAAAAAATTATGAATATCGACAAATTAATTCATTTTTTATTCAAATTTTGATTAAAAACTACAAATTCATTAAAAAAATTATTTTGATAATTATGATTTAATTTTTTATACAAATTGTATGTATGAAAAAGTACACTTTAAATAATTAAATCTGATCTAAAAAATGTTGAGTTCGTCAGGACTTAATTAATTGAAATTAAAACCAAGGAAATTCACCTTCTCAGTTCCATAATATCGGGTTTGTAATACTTTTGTGCCGCAGTAAAGAGTGTGTCTCGCATGTTCTTTGGTATCGTACATTACTTCGTTGGATGAAGGAATGGGGGTTTTGGTCACTGGCACGGATTCCCCCGTAAGCATCGACTCATTCAGAATACAGTTGCCTGTTATAAGTACAGCGTCGCAGGACATTTGACAACCATGCGAAGGAATCACGAGGATATCGCCCGGGACAAGTTGCTTCGTGGAAATCTTTTCTATCTTGTTTGTGGTTCTGTCCCTTAATACTTCCACTGTGTCTGAAGACAATACCGTTGAACGCAAGTGTTCTTGATTCTAAAAGATTTCGTTAAATTAAAATTATTGTAAATATGAAAGACACAAAATAATTATTCAAATTTCAATGTATATAAATAAATTATTCAGGTGTATACTAACTTTACGTGTTTGGAAGACTTCCATGGCAACACAGACACTGGAAATGAGGAGAATAGCCATGGCATAGTAAATATAATCGTCAGCTATCCAAAGACTGAAACTGAAGAGTTGGAAGACGTAAAATGGATTCAAAACCTCCAGACAGAGTAACGTCAGAACACTTTTCTCTGGTACTACGATTTCATTGTTTCCGTAAACTGATCGTCTGAAAATTACAAAACAGTCATCAGTGAATAAACGTCGGTAACAAGTATCTCTAATTCATATCTATTGTTTTATTCGTTGAAATAAATCCTTCGTGAGAAAATCAATTAAAAATAAGTTGCTTTACAATTACATAAACTGATAATGTAGATTTGTTAAGTTGTAAAAATAGTTCATTTATTTTGAACTGCTTATTTCTGGAAATTACAGAGTAAAACTGGTAATTTTCAGTTTGCTGTTCACTGTGAAAAATGTCTGTGTTATCAGAACTTTTGATTTTACCTCAGAAATTGTTGTTGAACATTCAAGCCAGACATCTGGTGTAAAGTTGAAGTGAAAACTCCCGTATCAAGTCCTTTTAGTTTCAAAAATTCACATCTTTCAGGATCCCAGACATAGAGTAACTTCTTGCAGCTAAATGTGTTTATTGATTCAACATCTGTAAATTAACGTTAACCATAATAAAGTTTTTATGCACAATTAACAATCTCAAAAAATATATATTTGCAGCAGCGATGTCGAATAAAAAATGTACGTAAGAACGTTTCTCTATTCTGCTGATTTATCGCCTAATATTGGCAATAGAGTTTACAAAATATGTCAATTTAACTCTACTCACTTTTAAAATTGCCACCAACCAGATGAACTGATAGCAACGGCTTATTCTTTTCATCTGCAATGGTGATCATGCTGCCAGTTTCGGCCCATTGTTCATTGCCAACAATAGATTGCTCCTCGATAACAGATTTCCTGTAACAAGCAATACTAATCTATTACTTTTTAACAACCAAACAAATGTGAATGGGAGTTTATACACTCTAATAAAAACTGATAAAAAATATATGATGAAATAATTCTATAAAAATATGTTTCATATATTAATTTCATTGGATTAGTTTTGCAGGAATACTTTTTCAGGAATAACATTTAATATCGACTTATATTAAAACGTAATGTAATCATTTTACATTTACATTTGAAATTGCATCTAAATTTAAATTTCATCTAAATGCCTCATGTTTACGATTTCCATTAATAATCTAGAACTGAACACATCTTTTTTATCTATGTTCTATTTGAATTGTATTAGTATCTCATATGTCAAACTAAACGTATACATACACAGCATTTTCAGCGGTCATCGTATAAATTGTCTTGACATAATGACTTGTGTGTTTTCCCTGATATCGTTCCACCAGAAGAACAGTGTCTGCCTCGTCCAAGGGACAGTGCGAGTGAGTCGACACGAGCATGAATCTCGGGAACCAATGAAAAAATAGTCGTAGCAAACCTCCAGTAGCAACTATTAGAAACCATGTTATGGCAGTGCGCACGTAGTTTCTTTTGTATCTGAAAAACGCAAAATCCTACAATCCAAGTTCCCTCGTTCCAATTCACAAGAAATTGATTTTCCAAATGTTTTTGACGAATAATTTACTTGATTCATTCTTACCCATAGATTTCCATCTGGTCTTCTTCACCCAGGTTGATATAGTCCACATTGTTCTTGAGGTGAAGAAGACCATTTCCTCTGGTTCCTGAAACAGGTTGACGCAACATTGAAAACAAGACTCAAAGGCAACCGATCGGTGATTCAACGCAAAAATGTGCTCATAGTTTCGACTTCGCAGAGATTGACAGTTATTTGCACAGTGAACGATTAGTCGTAAGAGCAACAGAAAATCGTGCCATGTTGGAACAGCGTCTTGACATTTCAGTGTTTGCCAATGACGCAACAGATTTACCATTAACTTTGAATAAATATTCAAACCGCTTTATTAATGACTCAAGCGAGTCTTTATCCTGTGCAGGTAAGGAAACTGATTTTCCTGCAGAATATCGGGTATTGGATTCAGCGAATTTTTAAATTGTATCAGTTTTGAGATTACGAAGGTTTGTTTCAATATCAGAATGTGGCAGGAAAATTGATGAAACGTAGTTTCATTGCAGGTCGTTAATTGTGCTTCTGTATGACTTACATAAAATGTGAAAAGCTGTTAGATAATATGAGGAAAACGATTGCTACACTTTATGTATTGTGGAACATAGCAAATGAAATATACAGAGGATTAACAATTACGTGTCGGTATCTTTTGAGTTTATTAAATGTGAAGTGGATTACATACTACACTCTCATTGATGTGTGAAGTTTATCAGATAAGACTGGTCAACACGATTTTTGTGTCTGTATAATGAAAGTGTAAGTTGGTTTTGGTATAAAATGGGAAATCTCATTTTTAGAAAACATGACATTTCTTTTGAATAATACTACTGAATATTATTCAAATAATATTGATGAATAAATAAAGAAATTTACTTTTATTAAGAATTAAAATAAATCTCTGGTACAATAGTCCTGTAATCATAATGATATTAGTAAGATATTTCTGTGCAAATGTTCCTGTGAAGTCGAGCTAAAAGGTAACATTTCTGTATTTTACCAAGCATTTTATTTCTAATCTGGTCAGTCCTTAAATAAAACGGTCAATGCTTTCTTCCAATAAATAAAAACATAAATAATTAAATATAATCGATAATCAATAGCGTGTTTATTGTTAAACATCTGTACTTGTTTCATAGCGAATACAATTTAATAATAGAATCTTGCATTGCTATAATTAAAGTTCTTCTATGTCTGCTTAGCAGTTTCATCATTAAATAGAGATGTTAATCTGATATAAATATACAGTTTGCTGAAATTTGTGAATTACATAAATGTAATATCAAACAAATTTAATAATTACTAAAGTTCAAGGGAGTGTGTTCATCTATATTATTGAATCGCCAGATTTGATTCACTGCCAACGAACGTGGTCACATTTCTTAAACAAATTGTCTCATGGCAATTTATAAGAGTCAATCATACAGACAAAAATGACAGGAGAGATGTTGGAATTTATTAAAATATTTCAAAAAACATCATGACGGTGACTGAGACATCTTATTATGTTTATTTTCAATACTCTGGTGGATTTTTTTATCGGATATTAAATATCTAATGAGCGAACTGGGCTTTGAATCTGTCAAAATTAATTATGAGCATGAATAACTTACGACACAACGGAATTAGTAGATTGAAAAATGTATGAACAAGTGTGAATCGAATTTAAAACATTGAATCATCATATTTGCTTTTAGTCCGAATTATTTTACAATATGTTTGTTATAAAATAAAATATAATAAAAATAAAGCAGAAACACATTTCTTTGATACTATTAATTAAAATGAGAAAACATTTTTTTAAGTCAGAAGTAAATAAGGTAATTGTGTTAGATTATGTTTTAACGTTATTTTAATTATTACAGATATTTTAATTATTACTCCAGTTTGATATAAAAATATCAGGCAACTGCGCGGCATTAATTTAATAACATAAATAAGAAACAGAGCATCCAGTACACATTGGAAAATGAAGTATTGGAAAATCAATCTTCTTATAAATGCATAATAAATTTGTCAGTCCGATTCTACCAAAAGAAAAATTTTATTATTTACAGTTCGTTCTAATGGCATTAAAAAAGAATATGAATTCTCAGAGAATAAAATTTCTGCAAGAAGGTACAAATAGTTTATCTAAGGAGTCGCATTATACAGCGATTTCTTGACATTTCTCTCTTATAAATCAGAGGTTTTATTTTGAATTCGGTCTTTCCCTTCTACACTTTTGTGTGACATTTCACCTTTAAAAACCTATGACTCTTAGCTAAATTTATGAAATGTTATAAACATATTTATAAATAATCCTCTTTCGATAAATGAGCAATGGAAAAGCAAGAATATGTTCGTTTAAATTCGATGGTATGAACCGACGACATGGTGAAATAATATCACTGAAAGTAAAAATATGAATAAAACGTTTTAAGCCAGAGAAGTAAGAATGCTTTGGCAATAAAGAAATATGCTGTTGGTATTTCATTAGACTAAAATAAATAAATGCATAACTCAATAAACGAATATTTGACAATTAAAAAAAACATCTATCATTTGTTGATTTGTATATTGATTAGTGCAGATAAACTCTGCTCGTTTTTTGGTATTAGAACGCAATATTTGTTTCAATAGTAGGATACAATCAATCATTTGTCCATGAAATCAACATTTGATTGAATCATGGGACAATGCGCTTTGAATGCAGAACAAAAGTGAAGTTACAAATCTACATCAAAAGTCAAAAGAGTTTTAAATCAGATTTAAATAATAATTACTGATATTGTACCGAATATATTGATTTTTATTATTACATACCGTAACATTGATAACAACTTTTTTCGATGGAAAATTCCTTATAAAAATTCGTTGCAATTAGAAAATAAAAAAAAAATTCGATTGATCGAGTTTATTTCCAGAATTTTTATTCCATGATAAATTTGATTACATAACAAACATTAACTCTTTAATGATTTTCAAGAGTTTACAATTTGGTTTCGATAATTAGTAGCAGATAAATATAACTTTGTAATTGCAGAATAATAACACATAATGCGAAGTATTTAATAAAAAAAAGTTGCGTTTATTTGAATGACATATAATCATGGATTTTGTTCTTTGTATCTGATACTTTATTGATCCTTAATTTTTTATATTAACAATTATTAGATAATTAATCATACTGTTTTAACATAAATACAACTAAGCTAACAATTTCCACTTAATAAATATGACCTTGACTTTATCATTGTTTCACATTGCGTATATCAAATCTACATTTAATAAAAAATCAATATTTTAAATCAAATGCAAGAACCACTCGACTAATCTATCTGCATGAAATTGACAATCGAAGATCATAAATCTTTCGATTATCACTGTCAATGCAGAGACCGAAATGATATTGTAGTCTCGAAAAACAAAAAAGTTAGTCAGTTTTTAGCAAGTGCTAGTACTGAAGTATCACCTGCAATGTTATTAATTCTTTAAGAGAACTTATATTATTAAGTCATTATATCTTCGTCTATTTTATATTTCTATACGTCACCAGTAAAGTGTACACGGTTCAGAACTTACAATGTTTTGTATAAGTAGCTGAATTACTTGACAAGATGTCTGCATTAATTTAATTTTAAGTAACACGCTAAATGCGCTTTAAAAACTTGTCCCAATTAGCTAGAATAAACTTCGTCATTCGCTATATTTACAATAATAAAACATTCAAGCATGTATATTGACGTAGTATACATATAGCTTAAAAACAAGGACTTATTTTTTTATTTTTGTTTTACATAAGCCAGTTTTGCTTCGTATAAGTTAAATTTTACAGTTTTATATGACAACAGTAAATTTCATCTATTTATCATTTAAGTGCACAAACGTGTATTTCATATGTTATCAAAATAGACTCTGTCATACGATTCAAAACATTTCATCTCAGCATCTTCCATGAGACCACCCTTTTGCTAAAAACAGTTGATACATCTTGAAATAACATTTTGAGTCTGGTCATAATTTATTCCATTTACTGTATGAGAACAATGGGTCAGACTCAGTGAAAATCAATACAAAATGCTATTATTACTATAAACATTCGCTTTGAACCGTGCATTTCATCTCAAAATTTATAAACAAAACTGTCCACCCAGAAAATTATCTCTCCCGATCTCCAATTCAATCTGTCTTCATAATCAATCTTCTCATTGCACCAACACCTTCTCTCCCTAAACAAACACACTTCTTTATCTTCTCTGAAACGCACCGATCCCAATCATTGGAAATATCCCAATTTCAAGTATTTCACATCCCCATCTCCTTCTCTCATCAATTCTACCAACTTCCTCCGAATCCTGCTGCAATTTCAACTTCCAAACTCATTAATATTTATGTCTCAACATAAAGCGTCTCACTTCTCCCAACTTTTCCTCAAGTAACCTTCCCAATAACACTTTCTTCTTCCCAAAACAGTACCAAACCCAATCCATATATTGGCCGAGAAGTATTAGACTTTTGCGATAAGAGACGTGGGTTCAATCCCAGCTAAGTCCATATAATTTTTTCAATGCATAAATAATGGAAGTATTTTGCTTTGATTTTGTTTAAGGAAGATGGAAGCAAATAACATTCTTTTTATTTTGCTTGTTGGTTTTTCAGACGGTCATATAGCCTACTGATCTTTAAAAATGTTTGATGGGACATTAGAATTGTTCCAAAGAATTTTAAATAATATTTAACCATTGTTTAAACAAAAGGCTATTTTACTTGTCACATGACAAATAAAATTATAGATGATATAAAACACAAATGGTTGTAATATGTATTTACTGTACACTTTTTACTTTAAAAGCTTAAGATGCTTAAAAATCTACTACCAAATCCTTGCAATCTTATTGATTGAAAAAACACTGGAAATATGCAGGTTTTCTGCATTACATTAAAAATGTTTAATCTTTTCAGTCCAGTTTTTCATTTTTATTATTATTTGTAATTTCAATTGATGTATCAACCCAAAGCTTCCAACATTTGCCACGGCACTGCCTGCATTATGGAGCAGACGTATTTGTAGCACAGTATGGGATTCAATAGTAACTGACAAAAACCGTTTCAGTCTAGTCTCTATAGTGATTTATCATGTTTTCAGAACTGTGATAACACCATACCTGCTGTATGGGTTACTAATGCTAAATCAGCATTGTATTCAATACTGCGATATCATTCGTCAGATAGTAAATGGAGAAAAAAATGTCGTTGATTCAAAAGTGAACTTCTTACAAAACGTAAATCGTTGAAACAACAATAAATTCTGTAGTACTGTAGCAATTACTGTTGAGCCAGCAGAATCTGCTCTTGATCAATCAAAATTAACTGTTCTTTCAATAATTCTGCCTTTTATAACAAGTTCTTGCATCAATAACATTTATCTCCACGTGTGCTCTTTACAACGACCAATTTCATTTTTTCTTCTGCCTACTGATATCGCACCACTCATTTTTCCATGTCAGCTAAACGTTCTAAAAAATATTTCCTTTGAAATTGTGACGCTCCATTTGACAAATTCAAGTGGATTTTAGATTGCTAGAAACAAACATCCCCTTCCTGCATGATGATTTTCTCTCCCATTATACCGATTCCAAACGAAGCAGGTAGAATTCGAAGAATAAATCAAGCAGAATTTCCACCTGCAGCATTTGGATTCCTATTCCATATCATTATAATCCAAGCCCCTAGTGTTTATTAATGCCCTCAGTGGCAATAATTAGCAATAAATGCTCAAGACGAGCAGTTTCAAAACAATAATATGGCAATATGCATGAATAAATAATGAAAAAAACGTTCTTACAAGCTCAATTGTGCTCAGTAAACCATTGTTTACCCAGAGACACGTTGGTGTCTCTATCCAAGTACAAATTTGTAATCATTATTTTCTTTCTAAATTAAAACTAATGCCCTCCCCAGATGGCATGAGCCTTCTAAACCCACCCCCTCCTACTTTCCCAACCCCCTCTCTTACCCTCCAGCAGTTCCGTCTTCTGCTCCATCTGCTGCTCCGCCTGGTTGGCGGAGGTCCTCGCGCCGAACACATTGTAGTTGTTGCGGCCGAAGTTGAGGTTCAGCTTGCTCGGCGTGGTCGGCATGACTGCGCCCGCTCCTCGGGCCCGTCGGCCAGTGTCCGCTCTCAACCCGTCCCGCGGAAGACTCGCGTTCGCCACTAGCTCGCGCTCTATTATCTACAGATAACCCGCGACACCGACATAGTACACTGAATCACACGCTCTCTGTCTCTGTCCGAGCTACCAGGTACCTCGATGGCACCGTACACCACGCGTAACCATAACCCTAACCTACTCGCGGTTCCAATAACAAACCAACGACCAACAGCAGCCAACGACCATTGCCTTCCTCTCAGACAGTGCCCAAGTCGTGCTAATATTGACAATGACCCGAAATCCTAATCCCAGAATTCCTCTTACAACGAGGACATTCCAATCATAAGTCTAGTCTTCTTCCAGTGCAGTGACCTCTGCAGGAGACGAGTGGTATCAACGACAACAATGCCAGTTTGTTTTGGTCTCTGATGCCCGTCTGCTACCGGCAGCGGGTCGCGGTCAGCGAGAGGTCCGCGGCCAGGCTGGGGCCGGCGCGTTCGGCAACTGGGGCGGCCATGTGATCGGTCGCGGGGGTGCGCAGTCGGTGCTATCGGTTGCGCGGGTCGCGTCGGGCCGCGCGGCCGGCGTGTCAGTCGCCGGGGTCGGCGAGCTTGCGCCAGGCCAGCCGAGCTGCGGGCCGTGCCGCGGCGCTCATGCCGCGCTGCGCGCTGCTGCGGGTGGGCCGCTCGCGGCTGCCGAGAGGCGCGAGACTGGCTGCTGCCACCGGGTGCACGTGACTCCGTGTGCTCGCGCCCCGAGGGTCGCCCTGATGCATTACGGGTCCGCGAGAAGGGCGGGCTGCCGACGGTCCGGCCGCTGCGACTCCGTCACCTCCGGTCCCAGGGGACCTGGCTGCTGGCGCTAGGGCAAAGGAGCGAGTTACTGCTTGAGTCCAGACAAGGTTACTTGGGTCAAGTCAGAAACTGTCTTACTGTTTCGCCTAGACTCCCTGGTAGAAAGAATATATAATTTCAGGCTAAAAAGAGGGGTCTGAAATACTATGAAAAATGCAACATAAATTTCAGAGCAGTAACATGAAATAATATGAAAGCACTTTTCTTATGGAAATCCGGTTAAATTGGCTCATTTTTTATATTTGAAAGGAACAAAATATTTAAAAAATGAGCTAATTTAGCCGAAACCGGATTTCTATAAGAAAAGTGCGGGGTTCTTTTCTTATACATTCATACTCAGTGAGATACAATTGGGAAGGCATATTATTTCATTCCAAATTGTACTCAATTCTGTATGATTGTATATGAAATTTCACAGTCATGCATCCACAACTGAGAACAAATTGGAATGCACTCCCAATGTATATGAAATTTCATATTATTTCATGTTACTACTGTGAAATTTCTGTTGAATTTTTCATAGTATTTCAGACTCGTTTTTTGAACCTGAAACTCTCTGTTCGTAGTACCAGGGCTACACACTTCAGATAAGTGGTTGAAAAACTTGAAGAAAACTATCTTGAACCAAAACAGAATACTGTTTTGTCATAAGATATTATTGCATTCTTCATGAAAACTGTTATAAGAATACGACTGGTGTCGATCAAGACTGACCCAAGACTGACTGATCTTGGCTGACACAAAACAGTGGCTGTTTTAGATCAAGATTTTGAATTGGTTACACTGAACAAGCATAATGTTTGAATACAATTTTGACTGCTTCGATTCAAAACTTTTTTGCTTCATTCAAAGAACCTAATGAGGAGACTGTGACAGTTTTGGCTCAACAAAAATATTTGTAAGATTGTAGATTGAAGGTTTATAGTAAAAAATGTAATCGGTAGGAAAGGATTGGAATGGGTTGTGGATGGGACAAAATTGCAAAATTGCCCATTTCATCGAATCCAAAAATAATACTTTCGTACCGAGGATGCGAAGTAAGTTTAATCGAACTTTGCGCGAACAATACTTTTTGTCTTATCTGCATCTAAAGGTAAAAACTTTTTGGAGGGATAAAGTTGTTCATTTTTCGCCTAATCTTTTTGCATCCAACAAGGAAAGTCTCGGATAGTGGTAGTCACTGTCCCGCGCAGTAATGACCACTGCGTTGATGGATAGAGTGTTAAAATGATATAGGTTAAATAAAGATGAAAAAACTGACATTTAAACTCGAATGTCTTTGTTTATCTTCGGTATTTCCAATTGTCTATCCTTCAGCGCAATGGTCAGCAATGCGCGGGGACAGTGAGTACCACTGTCAGAGACTTTCCGTGTAGATGTACATATTACTGATATTATTTCTTTCCCGGCGAAGCCGGGTATTTTTTGCTAGTTTCTTATATTCTTAATACTGTTATGAACGTTTTTTTTGGGAAATAGGGGAACAGATCCCGTTGTTTCACCTAAACGCCCGAAGCTGGTTGGCTAAAGTGTGTGTCCGGGAGATGGATGATTAAAACTGAGATTCAAAGACCCCGATCTGGGCCACTGGATGATAATAATCAAGGCAAGGTATCGGGACTAAAGACTATATTTGACTCACTCCTCAACAATACAAATCACTCGTCGAAAGGCGAGAGATCGGAAGTGCGACGTTGTCCGACGCAACTCAACCGGGACTCCTTCGAACCGGTTGGTGTCAGACGCGCGCGCGAAATCGTCACGCGGCTTATCAAAACCAAACGAGAACTTACGTCTACTCACGACGTGGTCTCGAGACGACTGCCCGCGCTTTTTCCATGACCACGGAAAAACACCTCGGTTCCCGCGCTTTCGCCAATCAAAATTCAACGGACTTAATCTCTTCTCAGACGCGCACTATTTACAGTCTCGAACCCAAACATCAGTTCCGTCGTTCAAAATACGCAAGTTACGGATTTCAATTTTTACGCACTAACATTCGGCCAACCTGTGACATCTCGGTCCCTCGAGATTGCATTGTAACGAGACAATTCGGTTTCAAGACATCTTCGCCATACTTAAATAATTTATATCCACAAAAGGTCACAGGATTGCCATTTTCCCACAATATTACTTGTGCAGAAAAACCACAAGAGATACTATAACCACAAACCCAGACCTTAAAGTTACAACAAAATTATCCACAAAACTATTGTTTAAGCCTGAAACTGCATTTCTGGCCCGATTATAGGCAAGGATGCTATTGTTATTAACAAAATTAAAACAAAAGATGGTAAAGTCAATACAAAATTTATTTATTGGCAGTTCAAAATTATAAAACCAAACAATACAATAACAATTTCATTTAGATAGTCAAAGTCATTATATTCAAAACAAAGCCGATACTAATTCTGAGGTTAGTACACAAAAATCCAAATTGTCGCCATGTTAAACATGCACGTGTCTAGAATTTTTCGATAAATCTGACGACAAATATTTTATTAATACACTAACTACAAAAATAACTAAACCTAATGCTCCTTTAGTGCGACCAAGTTTTCGATAGTTGGGACAAATATACTAAACTATTGTTTTTCATGCCACAAAACTATTCCACAAAATTACTCGAAGCTACCAAAATTTACAAAACCATACTATAATACCTAATAGATTGATCCGCATATAATTTCAACCTGATAGCGGAGTCTCGATTTACAATACCATACAAAACCCGAAGAACCTGGCAACTAGCTCATACGGGACTAAATCCCAAAGTTAACAAAATCTATATGCGAAAACAGATCTAATTCCCCATAAATAAACTACAATATTTCTAAATTTCGCGATAATAAATCATTTTAACATAAGTACCGGAATTAAACGTAAAGACCACCAAATTAATCCCGAATAAACGCGCGGGGCTAGATGGAATTCCTTCCAAATTCGTGAAATTGTAATTTTTCCTTAGCGCGCCCGTTTTGGATCTTATTTAATCACTCCTTACGTCTAGGCTATCTACCACAAATTTGGAAGGCCAGCATTGTTGTTCCGGTAATTAAATCTGGTGACAGTTCCTTGATCTTGAACTACAGACCCATCTCAATTTTGAATGTCTTCCCTATGATCTTAGAAGATATAACTACAGAGCTTTTTGTCGACATCAATAACGGACTGCCAGCATGGCTTTCGCGAAAATCGATCGACTGTCTCGAATCTATTGACATTTAGTAACTTTCTTACACAAAACCTCAACGAGAAAAAACAAGTCGACTCGATCTATTCTGATTTTAGCAAGGCCTTCGATAGGGTCGATCATGAAATTCTGTTGCGAAAACTGTCTGCCTCAGGAATCCGCGATCCGCTCTTGGCTTGGCTGAGAAGTTACCTGGATGGTAGATCTCAAGTTGTCACCATACGATTTTATTTTTCTGAGCCATATGGCATGTCCTCAGGGGTACCCCAAGGCTCACACCTACGGCCGTTACTTTTTTCCGTATTCATAAATGACTTACCATCCAGGATACTCTACTCTGAGATCTTGCTCTTTGCAGATGACGCTAAAATCTTTCGCCCACTCTCTTGTGCTGAGGATTGTTTACTATTGCAGAGAGACTTAGACGCCCTGGTTGAATGGTGCGAGGACAACCACCTAAACTTAATTATTGATAAATGTAATGTAATCTCGTTCACCAGAAGTAAAAATCCGTACCTATTCCGGTGTACAATCGATACCGAACCTGTAAACAGATATGAAGTAAGTAATTAAAGATATGGGAGTATACTTTGATAACCTTCTCCACCCATATTGACCGGATATCTTCGAAAGCGAATAAAATGTTGGGCTTTGTCATACGAACTACCAAGAATTTTAATGACCCCCCTTGTGGCGAGCGTTCGACGCGGGTCGACGCAATAGCGTCAACCCGCGTCGATCAGCGTCAAACTCTGTCGAACCGCGTCGAACCGCGTCGATCCGCGTCGAACTCCGTCGAACCGCGTCGAACCACGTCGAACCACATCGAACCATGTCGAACCACGTCGAACCTTGTCGCTCCATTTAAAATCGCCCAAAATGGTCGAAATTATCAAAAATTTTACAATTTCTACAACTTTAGTATCTTAAAAATTTTTCAAAATTTTCAAAATGTTTCAAATTTTCAAAATGTTTCAAATTTTTCAAATTTTCAAAATTTTTCAATTTTCAAAATTTTTCAAATTTTCAAAATTTATCATGATTTATCATGATTCGGACTACTTTTTTTCGAACCGAGCCATAACTGGACCGTTCACAAATAGACCGTCAAAATTAGACTCGTTAAACCTAGGCCGTTCACTTCTGAACCAATCCACAATTGGACCATTCACAATTGGACATTCAAAATTGGACTCGTTAAAACTGGACCAGTCACTTTTGGACCGATCCACAATTGGACCATTCACAATTAGTGTTCGGATTTTACTTGATTTGAATTTGGAATAAGAGAAAGACAGAAGATTATGTAGATCGATGTTCAGTTGTTGTGGTTGGAAAAAGAAAATGAAGGCAATGTGTCAGAGATAAAAAGTGGAACGTTTTTCATTTAAATATTGAACATAATTTTTGGTCCTTCGAGCCGGATATCCAGGAGGATTCGAGTTTGCAATTTACGAATCACGTTTAACTCAATTTTATGGAAGCCGGTGTTCATTTGTGAGACTTTAAACGCTCATGAAATGAAGGTTGTCACGTTTGGTTCGAGAGGTTGGACCTCATCATGTCATGTTTGCTGATACTGACAGATTCGTCAGTTGTAAGTGATATAACGCATTATTAATCGACTCCACGTTGATTACGTTGTAAAAAAAATATGTTTCAATTTGTAGGCCTGAGCGCCGTTCTGTCAAGACGTTTGACTCCCTGTTAAACACGGAAAGAGATTTCTGATTTTTGGTCTGATAGAAAGTTGTACGATACCACTCCTCAATACAATTCAAATGAATCAAACTGAAGGAAGTATCGCCTTCCCATTTAACCTGTCAAGACGTTTGACTCTCTATCAAACCTGGAAAGAGAATTCTGATTTTGGTCAGATAGAAAGTTGTGTGATATCACTCCACAATACAATTCAAACGATCGAAAGTAAGGGAAGTATCGCCTTCCCATTTAACCTGTGAAAATGTCATCTCCTTTTCTGAGATCTCAGACTGATATTTTTAATCGTTTGAAGTCATTTCCATTATCGATAAAGCAAAAGAGCGACTCTAATGAAGTAGAAACGACGAATCACTTAATTAATACCGCAGTTTCCCAGTACAATAGGCAATGGGAGAAGTTCAGCAATGGTCACGATAGGTTGATGATGGAAAAGGGCATCGAAGACACTGATTACCACCAACAAGACCATTTTTCGCAGGCTGAATTTATGTACATATCAGGACTGTCCATTCTTGAAGACCTTCGACCGGCACGACCAGAGACGATGCATTC
>JABFPB010001252.1:0-26645 GCA_022817645.1 Ceratoteleas bidentatus | reverse complement strand
AAATTTTTAATTATTTTTTAAGAATAGCAGTCAGAAAACATATTTCCAGCGTATAAACAAGACTTTTCATAACAAAACTGCTTAAAAAAATTGTATTTCAATAACAGACACCTATTTTACTTGACAAATTGTAAAACACTTAAAGTGTGTTATAACTTTCATAAAACATTGGAAATCCAAATCAATTATTTTTCTTAAAAAGTGTTCGCGTAAATATTTGTTGATTGATTACTGTAGACTTAAATCGTTGACATTATTAAAGAGTTTCCCAGCGAGAAGGAGATTAAAGGGAGATTGTTCAAATTATTAAAATTTGCCAAACAGATAGCTGGAATTAGTTATCAGATTGTGAAAATTAAAGGTCTGGAGTTGATATCTGTTGGGTTAATAACTGTCAATTTAGACGATTTCAGTTCGCGTGGGAATTTGTTATTTAGCAGACGTTCAATTAAAAGATAGCAGAAAGTCTTTTCCAATAGATGTGTTCCACTTCGTTGTTTCCGATGATGCATCTTCCAATAAATATATTTTCCAATAATTAAACTTCCAGTGATATTTTCTCAAATCGTTTTATTTTTTCTACATACGCTTGAATGAAAATGAATAATTTGATGAAATTATGTATCATAAAATAATTTGTTCCTCATTATTTTCGCTAATTACAGTTCATGAATTTAATTCAAAGCAATTGTTCATTATATAAATCGAATTATAAAGGCCATCCGCTATTCACAGTTAATCGAAATTTGTCACATTTCACAGCGCGTCGTGAAGTTTCCCGCAATAAATGTAATATTACATGTCACAATGTTGATCAGATAATAATTTAATTCGACAAAACAATTATACTTTTATTAATTAATAATAACACAATCGTTTCAGTAATTGCGATTGTGGTGGGTTAAATTATTTGAAACTTATTACATTTACTCAATGTTTCTTTCACTTTTGCTTATATTCACATCGAATTCTCATTCTTGAAACATTGTTAAATCACTTAAGCAAAATAAAGTTGCATTTACTCTGCGGACTTTGTCAATTTTTTCTAAAAAAAAAGGACATTTTTTTCTCTAAAACTAGCAGATGAATTGTTTTCAGACTATGTGCTTCCACAAAAGTTGAAATAATTTTTCCCCAAAACATTTTGATCCTAAACGAGTTCATGCCAGAACCTTCTTAATTCCGCGCGAGAGAATTTCGCACCTCTGCATTTTATGTTCGCGATCGTATTTGCGCGAATAAATTCATCGGCACTCGCGACGACTACTTAACAGCGCAGTAAACGCGTTCCGTCGCGGAGTTGCGTTACCCTTAATGGCGCGGAATATGCGTTACGCGATACCATTATTCTTAATGCTCGTTAGAGCGCGGGATGACACACGCGCGCTCCATTTTGCCGATAAATTGTCGCACCAACATTCGACCACTCGGCTCGACTGCGTCACAAGCCTCGAGCATTATTACTACCACGTCGATATCGCATTTCAATTCGGTCCCGTTTAATTATTCGACCGACCCCTTTTTCCTCCTTTCCTTCCACGGCGCATTCCTCCGATCAAAGCGAACCGAATCGCGAAATAATTAAGGATTCGGTCCGACTCCGGAGAAATTCGCGACTGTTTCGGATTTGTCCGTCAGACTCTTTCCGGAGAGAGACGAAGAAGTCGCATTAAGGGGAGATGAACCTAAAATGCCATTTAGCACATTTAATGGAAGTCACAAATAGTGCAGTTTTAATAAAAATGCGCAGACGATGTATTTTTTAATAAAAAAGCTCAAATAGTACATTTTTTAATAAAATTGTCCAAAGATGCATTTTTTAATAAAAATGCAGAAATATTGCATTTTTAACTAAATCTGCAGAAATAGTGTTATTTCGTGCAATTTACGCAATTTTTATTGAGATTAAGATGAAGAAAATACAAAATATGAACCATCAATACACTTTGATGAAAATGACGCATTTCCGCCATTCGGATTGCACCTCCCCTTAAAGGCCGGAAAATAGGACAAAAAAGTCGCTCGCTACACGTCTGCTCTTAATCGGAAAAGTTGCCGGGCTTTTCCGCAGCGAACCACTCAGCGCGTTAAGCTCTTCATTACACTCGGGAGGAATCGCAGATTGAACGCCTTAAGTGAAATCAGCACATGAAGCAGTCCACCTGCGGACGTACGAAATCAAACGTCTCGCTCCTAATCGATTGGAATCGCGCAGCGACATCTGGCGACTTCAAGTCACTCCGGCGATTGTCTTTTCGTGTTGACAGGGGATCGATGAAATTCACGTGCGTCACCGGTTCGAGAAATTGTCGCCGCGGATAATGTTTGGGATCGCGTTGTAAATTGCCGGATCGCGTTGAAATCAGGAAATATGGGCCAGGCGCTGGTGTCGGAGGTCGAGGAGAATAAAGAACCGGCGGATCAGGTTGAGTAACTCTTTCTGCAAGCTTTTCAAGTGGTTTATGTTTGGCTTACTCTAGTTGATTTAGGTTTTGTTGTCTTGTCAACGGTTTCAAGATTCGTTAAGATAGGTTATATTTGATGTTTTCTCTAATAATGGTTACCTTCTTTCAACTATCTACAAATAAGGACCAAAAATCTGAAGGATTTACCAAATTCACAACTATTTTACAGAAATCTCCTGATAATGAGACGTCAAAAGAATCAATTCAAGGGGAGATGTCTGAAATTGTAATGGATGTCATAGAGGAAGTGACAATAACGAAAGAGAAATCAGAAACCCTAACCGTAGTAATGAAGGTAATCATAAATTAGTCCAGCCTCTTTTCACCTTCCTACTTTCACGTTCCAACCCTTTCCAGCCCGAAAGTGCTGAACGTCCAAAATCCCCAGCACCAGCCAAGATGAAGGAGGCAAATCAGAAAGAACCTTCTAAGGTCCAAACTTCAAAAACGGCCCCAATCCCCAAAGGGTCTGCTTTACCCCTGCACCGCTCAGTGTTGGACAAACGACAAGATCGATCTTCTTCAATTAGTCCTAGGAAAAACGTGCATACGGAAATAGGCAGATTGCAAAGGGAGATTACAGCTCTACTGTCCATGGAAATCGTCAGGACACCCACTGATGACTCCAAGGCAGAGAATTCCGAGACAGCGCCATCGGACGTGACCTCGTCGAAAGACGATTTATCAAAGACGAAAGTGTGCAACCAATGTTCCGGTAAGGTGCGACAGCTGGAGGAACAGCGGAAGTACCTGGCGGCAAAATTGATCGAGTCCGAAAAGCATGTACTGAGGATGACCAAAGTGCTGGCTAAGCTTAGGGACACTTTACGGTAAGAAAAAATGGTTTTGGAAGTAGATTGCTTTTTTCCAAAAAGAAAAAGTAAAGTATTCTTTTTGGATCAAGATGAATGAACTAATCTAAAAAAAAAAAAAAAACAAGTTTTCAACATTTATCTAAGAACAAAGTGCTAAACTTCTAGGAGTTGATAACTTTAATTTTAATTTTGAATTAAATACTATATTTCTAAAAACTTGTAACGAAAAATATTCTTTTTGGATCGAGATGAAAGAAACAATTTAAGAACAAATTCACTATTTACGTAAGGAAAATGTGTTGATCTAGAAATTGATGACTTTTATTTTACATTAAGATAAATTAATGTTTTCCAGAAACTTTTAACGAAACGCTAAAACATGAATGAATTCTTCCAGATTAACAGTCGAGCAAATTCAGGCCCACATGCAGCTTCGTTGACGCCCTCTGCTCTCCAATTTTCGATCGTCTTATTATACCAAAGAGTCGCGCTAATAAACTACGTTTTCGTGGTACGTCGACCCTCTTTAATGACGTTTACATAACCGTCCAATCGGCCGTAAAACCCCCCTTTTCATTGTCCGGATCTGCCAGACCCGCTTGTTTTTCCGCCGCTCTTATCGCAATAAAGCAATCAATTCATCCTCGGACGCAGTTACGCGCGTAGCCAAACAAACGAGCGCGCTTTGGGGTCTCCGCGTAATTTCGTTCGCATTCCGCATTCCGACGTTTCCCGTTCGGTTATGACGCGACTTTTCCGCGACTGACCCGCCGAAAAATTCAATCTTCTCGCGACCCCAAACAAAGCCACTCGGTACAAATATTCGCCGAAACTTTGCACTTTAATCTCGTCGGATCATCGTCGGTGAGTCGCGGCGCACAATGGCGCCGATTCGCCTGTCGTTCCGGGGCGTAACACCCGTTCCGGGATATTGCGTGGAGTCTTGTTTGCGACGCGCCGCCGGCATCAAAGAGGTCCGCCGAAGACGGCCCGAACTTTCCGCATTTCCGCGCCCGACGTCAGCTCGACCGAGTCCGAATTCGGGCGGACTTAATAACCTCCGCGTCCCGTCTGGACGATTCGTTTTCTCGACAGAATTTCTTCAATTGTGCTGAATGTTCGATTCGAAAAGATATTTAAGGAGGGACAGTTGGGTGAATTAAGGTGAAATAACATGAGAAGCTAAATATCAAGTCCAAAAAAGGGATAAGGGCTAGTTGAAATGAAATTGTAAATATTGTTATTTATCCTGCAAAAATGGAGAAATATAAAGAAAAAGAAATGTTTCTATTGCTCTTTCTATTAGTTAAAATCAAAATTTAATTTTTCTAAAATATAATGTATTCTAATGCCTTCAGTGTCTTTTTATTTCCTTTTAGTTCTTGAGTGAAAAAGAAAAAAAGTAAAAGAACGTAGAGATTTACTTTATTTCTTTTTAAATAACAATGGGAATCATGTCGAATTCTATTTCATCAAGGAAATTAAAAATGCATAACCTAAAGGCAGAAATAGAAGGCAATAAAAGAGAATAAAAACTGCAATGCTTTCTATTGTTCTTAAAAAAAAAATAAATAAATAAATTGAAACTCACAGTTTCTAACTGCTTTTTATTTTTTCCTATTTCCACGTTTTTGCAGGATATGTATAGAATATTAAAATATCGGGCTTTGTAGCGGGAAATTGAATTTTTGAATGTTTAGCCACA
This sequence comes from Ceratoteleas bidentatus, assembly GCA_022817645.1. Taxonomy (NCBI): domain Eukaryota; kingdom Metazoa; phylum Arthropoda; class Insecta; order Hymenoptera; family Scelionidae; genus Ceratoteleas; species Ceratoteleas bidentatus. The sequence goes on along the minus strand of JABFPB010001252.1, from coordinate 21,660 downwards.
TTTGTCTACTTTTGATATTTGTCGATAATATGCATCAAATTACATAACTTTACTTTTACAAACTGTTATGAAGCTTGATTTTCAATATTTTATGGAAATAATTTAATCAAAATATAAATCGAAACATTTACAATTGAGCTTGCAATGTAGTACAACTAGTAGAATTGTTAGAATTTTTTACATTTTGGTCGACGCTTCAGTCGTTGGAATGAGAAGTATTTTAATGCGAATATAAACTCGGTTAAAATTGGAGTGTTTTAAAAATGTAATGTATTGTTTCAACGTTTGTGAAATTCGAATTTTTCAAAATACTCCAAACATGATCGCGTTTTAACATAAGTTAAAGGATTTCTGACTTAAAAATCAGTTTACATAAATATAAATTGTCTAAAATCCGACAGTTTCATATAATCAATAACAAAAACGTTCTGATCTCTTCGCTGTTAAATTCGGAGTGAATAAAACGTTGCCAGACTCAGCGTATTCTGTTTCACAGTTTCACATTGTAAAAACTTCTAGCAGGAATAATCCGAAGCGTTATAATTTGATAGTTTGAAGTTCATTTTAATATCGCCAGACATGAAAACCGCAAGTTTTTAGACTTTATGAGTGATTCTATACTATTCATATCAACGAAACAACAAATCCTGGTATCCTTTGTACATTTAGTATTTGTAACTAAAATTAATTCATTTCCAACTCCTGATATAAAGGAAAATTTACTCCGTTACTCATATTCATAACGTATTTCACATCAAAATAATTTTCCCCTCTCCACCAAAAACTCCTGAATTTTCCAGCACTCATCTCTTATCTTCCCAATGCCTAGCCCGGTAATTTTGCTATAAACTCATCAACTATATCCCAGTCTTTTTCGTCGAGATAAATCAATAAACAAATGCAGCTGACTGACGATTTGGTCTGAATGGCTCCGGAAAAAATGCACCGTATATAGCCGCGGTGATAAGGAACCGGAAAATGTAAAGGAAGAGAATGGCGGAGAGCGAGGAAAATAAAAAAGCGCCGGAAGCATCCGGGGAAAAAAGGGAGAGTCGCCAGAGGCTGTTCCATTTATTTGCGTCGCCCTCGCCGGGAAATTTCGCATTTCTTCGGCCCGAGAGCAGGTCCGTGGAAGTCGTCGCTGTTGGTGCTTTGACTCGCGCATTCGTCCCTCGCAAAACCCGACCCGATCGCGCTCGCACTTGAATGGGCCGACCGACGAAAAGCTCTTTCCACGTGAATTTATCGGCGCCACCGACGATAAAGGCACCGAAATCTCCGCGATATGAGCATTCCGACGCAAAACGCGTTTTTCCCTGACAACACGCGCTTGTAAGACACGACGTATGCGTGTCAGGTATTACCCGAATTGGATCGAATCCCGGAAATTCCGTTTCGGATTTTGCGGAAAGCCGGAAAAGTGGTCTGCTGAAAGATTAGATTTCATTTTTCAGGATGAATGGACGATGTTATATTTTATGGACAGGATGAGAGAGAAGGTTCATTTCTGAGATGAACGAGTAATTTTTTTAGCAATCTTATAAACTTTGTACAAAAGCTATATATCAGAAAAGCTGTATTTGACAAAGTATAGAAAATAAAGACGCACTTAAATTGAGACTGGATAAAAAATTGGTCATTTGTTAAATATATAGTGCTGTTTTGAAAACCTTTTTCAGGCCTATCAGTTTCAAGAATTTTATCCATTTTGAAAAAATTCTGCTTGTAGATTAAAACAATCTCTACAGCTAATTTTTCTGTAATAATTAAAATTTGACAAAATACATTTTGCCTTCATTGCTAGAGTTTTTGTAAATATTACATCAATTCCTATCAAGCCTCCGGAGTGATTTGTCCAAAATTTTTGGTAACAGTTACAAAAACTTTGGTAATGAAGAGAAAACTCATTTTGTTACATTTTTCGGTTACAACAATTTCTTTTTTAAGATCAACATTATGCCATAAAGAAATATCTCCGTAGAATCCTTTACCATCAATTTCCCGAAAACTAATTAAGACTGTTCGCGCCGAACCTTATCTATTACAGACGTCTCCGTCGATAAAGCAGATACCGACCCATCCGAACGAGCGAAAACAAATCACCCTCATTGCAGAAAGCAATTTGTCACGAAAGGGTTGGAAAAAACCAATTTGATCGTGCAGGTTTATCCGGCTGACCGGCCCTTCGGCCAAAGTGACCCGGGGGCTCACTCTCCCAGGGAACATTGCGGCGTTACGTCTTGATTAAGCGCCGGTTAACACCCTCGCGCAGCGCACCCTTGTAACGCCGGATAAACTCGCGCATTTGAATCTGTCTGACGTAATCCGTGCGTTCGTTCCCAAGCAAAGCGAATGCGCATGCATTATTTACGCCATCGCATTTTCCCCGTCATTTCTGCCGACGCGTGAATGTCTTTCGTGACTCTTATTAAAGGTCCAAACCGACGTCCTATGTTTAAAAGATGCTGTCGAATACTGAAACATTTTTCGAAAATCAATCAGTATAAAAATTAGATCGTTTTTTTATCAAGTTTTGGTCGATTTTTGATGTAATTAAAATTTAAAAAATATGATCTAATCAAGATAAAAAATGGTTAAATATTGATTAAAAAATCGCATTTTCAGGTCGATTACATGTTTAATTTAATTTAACATAAGTATGGTAAAAAATGCACTTAAGTTGTTTTTCCGGAAAACCACTTTCCCCGTGATTCCACTGGAGTTCCGATACTTTTCACCGATCCGATGTCTATTTTCGTAAGATTAAAAAGCGGCTCAAAGTAAGGTCACTCGGCGTGTTTGTGACACACTCGAGCGCCCGTGAAACCATTACGGTTTCTATAATTAAATCGCTCATTTTTTGCCCGGCACGGCGCGACTTTTTGCCCGGCGGATCGGAATTGCGTCGATCCGCGAAATTCCCCTTTTTCGCGCCCTATTTTCGCCGCTTTTTCGCGGTAGCCTGGATCGATGGCTGCGCATCGATCCGCCGGGAAATGAAAAAAATTTCGCGTCGGAAATTTCACTCCGGCAGAAATCGCGGGGCAAAAGTAAGCCGCCGTCTACTTGATTATGATCGCTTTTTGCGGCATTCGTATCACGCGAGGACCCGGTTTCGCGTTAACGGTAAGGACCGTAAAAGTGCGAAACGCTGACAGACGTGTCTGTCTGAACGCGTCCACGGCAGCCGTGCGTTTTGACGGATTACGGCGCGGCCATTTAAAATGTAATATAACGTGTCAGATTATCGTGTCACGGGGCGTTTAATCGTGTTTTCTTAAACGGCTGGAAAGCCACTTCCCGCGCGGCAGAAAAATGCGTTCGTTGACACGTACGTTAGTGAAATAATAATAGTGACGGCAGACGGAGAATGGCGTTTGATTAATCGGGCCGTGCGGATCGGGGAGGTGTAAAGGATATTTTTCATTTTCACATTTTTCACACCTTTGTTGGGTCTTTCAATAAATTCTTCCTCGAAATCCTTTAGAAAGGATATTTCGACGATTTAAAGGAAGATTTATCTTTTGTATCTACATTTATCTTTTTGTAGTTTTGATGAAATCCCAATTAAGTCACACATTAAAAAAAGTTGGTAAAGTTTGAACATTTATATATTTCTATCTATATTTTCATTTAGTGACATTAAAAAGTTGGTATTTGATGTACTTTTTATGAGATAGTTTTTTATATAAAACCAGTTAACTGTACTTTTTTTAAATTCTGATATACGTTTACTGAAATTTACCGATTACATTTTTCAGTGTAGCGTGGTGTTTTGATAAAAATAGAAGTTCAAAAATAGAAAATTGTTAAAAGAAAGTTATTACTCGATGTAATCGAATGTTTAATAGACAATCGCGGGGAAGCCCAGTAAACACGATAAAACACGATGACAGGCGTAATTTATTCATAAACATTAATGCGCTCGAAATGAGTCGCCGATCAAACCGAATCAGTCCAAGTGCCGTTTGATCCGCTTGTTTACACCGCACGGAATAATTTCCTTCGGCACGTCGGCCACGGTTAACGGAAACCGATTACAGTATGACGATACGCGCGGTAACCGACACCGGGATTACGCCCGGCCGGTTGTTTCAATTTCCGAACACTTAACAGTGTAAACCCGCAAATCTGATTAATTAAACAAATTGGCGGGCAAACAGCCACGACAATGAGTAAACTGCATTTTCTCGCATTTTTCTGTCTCTCGAAATATTCTGACTTGTTTTCCTGCAAAAATTAATTCAGCTTCACGAAGATGTTTTATGTATAAAAGTTTTATCAATCTCATCAAATTACAAAATCTGATTTTCGTGAGTACATATGAAAATATATACATTTAAAAAAAGGAAAAACGAGTTTTAGCAAATGAGATTTGAACCCTCGCCTTCAACTTTTGATAAATCTAATTGCATTTAACTACATCTTTTTATTAAAAAAATAATTTTGACCAGGATTTGAACCCTCTCTGTATCATTTATTCAATTTACGAAAATCTTGAAATATACTTTATATAAAAAAAGGTTTACCCATCGAGATTCGAACCCTTGCCTTCACCTACCCATTAATTTACCTATATTTCAATTATACTTTTCTAAAAAAAAGTTTACCATCGAGATTTGAACCCTCGCTTTCCTTTCTTTTTCGTTTAAAAACTAGCCATCGAGATTAGATCTCTTCGAGACTTAGTCTGACAATTCCACGTCTTTCTCGTTCCTGTTGGGAAAGGGGATGCAATTGTTAAAAACTGTCTGGTGCATCGAACGTGGCATTACCTTTGAAGCTGCATTCGGACGACGGGGTCGGTGCGAGACTCCTAGATCGATTGCTCACGGCCAGTAGCAAGGGCGTGGTCGTTATTTGGACGGATTTTGATTTCGCCTGTTTTTGCACGCAATAGCTCCGAGCGCGTCGCCGGAACAGCGGCGAGCTCAGGAACGAATCGTCGTACTGCGGCATCGTGGCGCGGTTACTGTCGCGGGGCCCCCCGCCGGCCCCCCGGCATCCCCGCGCGCTTATCACTCGCGATCACTCGATCCGTCCGCCCGATCGCACGATTAACACAGTTTCGTCTGTCTCAACGCATCGCGCGTCGCAGTACAGTTAGCACGTTCAGAGTCTCATCATTGCTTGATTTATCTACTTAGAGGTGTAACGGAGAAAGTTGCAGGCGAACTGATATCTCGCGGTTTGCAATATCTGCGAAGTTTTAATTGAAAGATTTTTCAACTTGGATTGCGGGTGATGTGAAATGAGTTTGGATCGGGGTAAATGGCATTTTTAAAGGAAAGATTTTATATCGAATGTGGAATGAAAATGTTAACAAATCTGAGAAAAAGAAATGTTTATTTTTCGAAGTAATCGTTGATTTTGTGTAAAATAGCATTTCAGTCGTTTTTAGTTGTAAGCAATGTAATTTCGTATTTTTTCAATAAATATAAGTTCATTCCGTAGATAAAAAGCGTTTGAGTGAAATTAACAGACGTTATTTAAAAAAAAAGAGTTTATGTATTAAAACAGCAATTAAGTGGTTTTCCTAAATAATATCTACAATTTCGTATCCGTAAATGAGAACACGAAATTATTCAAAGACGTTACGTTATCGCGCCCGAAATTCCTGTACCTAAACTTGATGAATAGGAATGAATTAAAATTGATCGCGATAATTTTAGACGGCCTTTTGTTCAGTTACGATTACTCGCAACAGAGTCGCCTTAAACAAAGTCGAGATTAATCAAATGCGCGCTTCCACGACTAATTTCAAACTTCGCCCATTCCGCGTGCAATTCGTCAAACGTAATTTGCCGAATTGCATTGCCAAAAATGATTGCACTCGCGATACCGGATTTAGGCGCCGTGGCATCCAGAGCGACGATCTATTTCGGCCGGCGCTGAAATTTTGATCAACGAAATTCAACCGGGCTTTCCGGGCGATCACTTATTCCCGATGCCGGCGAATTTCAGTTGTTCGCCAATCGCGCTGAATTGTTCACAGCTGTTTCAAGTTCAGAACCGAAATAAGCTTTTTAGGTGTCCGATAGTGTTCGCTTTTAAGCCGTATGTTACCGAGCGACGAATGTGGACGTCACTTTGAATATCGATTTAGGGAATTCGGAACAAGATTTAATAATTGCGTTTATATGTATAAATACCCGGTGTCAAGGAATTATAAACGTATTTCGAATGGCAGAAATAATTGGGTAAACAAATAGGATTTGTTTTTATTTTAGTTTATAGAAGTGGATATCTCATTTTGATATCTGAAAATTATGTAGATAAACATGAAACAAACGAATCAAAATTATAAATTGTTTCAGATAATCACTCTGTTCGTGTATATATCAGGGTGGCCCTTGAAGAAAATGTCAGAGTTACTTTCTTTGCTGAATTTGAAATACGACTGTGCCATTTTGAATTTTAACCTATCTTGAAATGGTAAATCACTGCATTGTAAAAGTATTATATCGAAATTATTAGAATTTTTGTGAATTTACCATATCATATTTGTAGTAATTGCGACGTATTGTAATCCATTTAAACAAAATTACTTTACCTTCAAAGGAAACATTTCTAGACTATTTACTAAATTTTGATAAAACATCAAACTAAATTTACTACACCATCTTGAAAAAGTTATTTAAAGTTATATTAAATTTGTCGCGATTTTTATCAGTGTGAAATCCGCGTTTTAACTTAAAATGCAAAACCTCTCCAAACCGTTTACAAAATCCTCAATTTTTACTCAATTTCGCCATTGTTTAATATTTAACAGATTCAAGCTACTCCATCTCTATACCTCTCATAAATTTTCGATCACATTCCCGCATTTCCTACATTCCCTCGCCACCCCTCGCCCCTCACTTATCCCTAATACTATTTCCCCGGCTCGCAGCCTCCCACTGATGACGGTAATCCACTCGCGGCAAATTAAACGCCCGTTAAATCACTTTTCGCGCGAATTAGCCGCGCGCGGGAAATTCAAAACAGCGCACCCGGAGCTACTAGATTTCGACGTGGTTTCGCGGCGGCGACGTCGAAAACTGATCGGACGCGCGGCACACGACGGAATTATGTGCCTCCCGGTGGTCGGCACCTTGTACGACAAACGATCGGCGATTACTGGAGCGAAAAGTTGACCTCTTCTCCTTTATCCCCTCTTTATCAAAGCCCCGTGTGCCGCGTTTTCCCGCTTACATGATGCGACGCGAATATGACACACACACACGTGCAACTGCGGAGGTGTTTGTCCCTGTGTGCGGCTAGGTGACAGCAAACCCCCGCCCCTCACCCCCGCGGCGAATCATCCAGCGTCCCGCGTCCAACTACGTCAGAACGGGCTTTTTCCAATGGAGGCTGCGATCGTGCTGGAATTTGGTCGGGTTTTGGTTGAGCGAACCCAATGTTTCGTCGAATCGACGAGACTTTCAGGGGAAAAAGCGAACTTCGCATTAGATAAATCGGGGTGGGAGGTATTTGTTTTTGCAGGAGAAATTTCGTTTCAATCTGGAACAGCGTTTAGTTGATTCAGGAAAGTATGATGGGTTTATTGGAAATTGCAATATTGGGCAGAAGTAAAACTACGATTGTATTTTAATTTTTGTTAATGTAGTGGTTTGGGTTATGGAAATGAAAAAATTTTGCTCCTCCAGTTACCGATTTCAACGTTGGATGCAAAGACCAAAAATCTTGTCGAAATTGATAAAGTAAATGAAAGACCCATTGGGGATCACAATTCAATTTGATAAAGTCATCTACTTTGGTCTTAAATAAATATATGAAACTCGACTGTCCCCAACCAGTCCTTTATATGCTTATGAAAGACAAACACGAAACGTTCGTTCAACTCAATTGCATCGAGGTTCATCCTTACCAAGCGGTCAAAGGTGCTTTTAGGAAGGACAAGGAGCGACCCCTCTTATCACTTTTCGATCTTCCCATATTCGCCACACGTATTGTCGGGAAAGCTTGTCTGACCTAATCAGGTTTCTTTATTAGAACCGGCGAACTTGGAGTTCGAGTAAATTGGTTTCGTCTGTTTCAGACAAATTAAGGCTTCCGAAGACCCATTTACTGTAACGAAAATCGAGCATATGCTGCAGCAATAACCACATATTCAATCCACAAATTCCTTTCCCCATAAAAATCTCCGCTCTACGATTCCTGAATCCCTTCACGAGAACCTTTTGGTTCACAAACACAAAGACAATTGCATTTTGTCACGACGAACCGTCTATATAAAGCGTTACGATGTTATCTCATGCAAAAACCGATCGATTAAACTAATGAAAACCCCGAGTCCGGTTTCCGCGATTTTATCAGCGTAATAAAATAATCACCGGCAGATTACAAAAATTAATCAACCGGGTGAGTTGATCAAACCCCGATCTACCGGAACGTTTCGCGAAAAAGCGTTGATATCTCGCGCAAAGACTCGCGTTCAAGTTTTTCGCGTGCAATTTTGCATTTCGCGCAACCATTCGTCGGGCTCATAATTATTGCCTTTGGAAATTAAAAGCTGGACGGGTAAACGCGCGGTGCCGAAGCTTTCACGGAAATGAACCGAGCCACTTTCGGCGATAAATTTTGATTAAAATGACTCGATTGGAAAAACGTGCCGGATGAATGAAAAACGTTGCACCCGCCTGCGTATATTCGCCACTTTTATCGGTATTAAAATAAATGTCGTTTTCTTGTGATAAATGTATCGGATGGGTATGTGATAAATATTTAACGTCGACAAATAAAACTCATGGATGAAATAAATAACTTATGCAAGATTTAATGTGAATTGAAATTACATAATTAAATGATGTTTTCTGTAGCAACCACATTTTTATGGTTATGGATACATTTTGGTTTGTTAATTTATTTTGTTAGAATGAAATATTTTTATGAAATATCAGTATGAAAATAAATCTGGCAATGTAATAAAATTAATGGACAACTGAACAAAACTTCAAATTAAATCTGCATTTTCCATAAATATTTATTCTCTTAGCTTAACTAACTTCTACCAATAAACATCATAAAATTAGTACAAAATTAATAAATTATTTATACAAACAGAAATTCTATCGCATATTAAACGGTAATGTGATCACGCGATTAATATAAAACAAAGTAAAACGAAATAATGTGCCTGGTGTTTTATGAGAAAAATTATAAATATCTCTGATTGCCCGATTCAAAATAATCTAATCCGCAGTTAGCCACAATGACTTTCTCATCAGCTAAGAAAGCGGCTGTTTTTGCGTGCGCGCAAAGTGAAATCAATTTAAGAAACGGCGCGCAAACGGTGAACTTGCGACCCAGATTCTGAGCGCCGCGCGAAATCCGGTATTTTCGGACGGCGCGAAGATGACATACGCGGCCGAGTGTCGCTCCGAAAACTGATAACCGCGTTTTGGGCGCGGCGCCCAGAACGCGACGAAACCGGCGCCGACTTCTGCTGCTCGTTTTTCCGATGCAGCGCGCGCTTTCCAATCCCGCGATATTGTGTCGGACGAAGCGCCAGAGAGCGAACGAATAAAACGATTTAAAAAGTCGCCTGCAGCCGATAATTCGTTCGACACAAACGACCGCGCGCCACTGGACAAAAGGCTCCGATCGCGCTTTTTAACTTAATCAATTAAACGTTGTAAATACATCGCGGCGAGATGATCCGCAAGCGAATTAGCAATCGCGTGGAAAACCGATGCCCCGCGCGGGTAATTCGATGCTAATCGAGAGACAATTGGGGAGGGTGAGGCAAGTGGCGGATTCGGGGGAAAGGCGTTGCAAAAAAAGGAGTTGCGAACTTTTATCCGGATGCGCCGGTCTAACGTCAGATTTAATGAAATTGAAATTGGAGGCAAACCATAACTTTCCCCACGCAACCGCAATTGAATTGTAAATGAAATGTTGTAGTTTTTTATGGGTGTTGTAAGTGCAGTTGTACATTTGCGAGAATTAAAATGAAAAATCATCAGGGATCGCGAAATTTCATTCATTGATTGAGTGAATGAATGTTCGATGGAAATCCCGTTCAAAATTTAACGAAAAAAATGTTTTATGTCTATTAGACTTAGGATAGATGTAAAATCCTCTTTATGACTCGAAATGTAATAATAATATTGGAAAAGTCGATTAAACATTTTCTAAATTTTTTCGAGGGAAGTTGCTTTAAAATCATTAAAAAATGTCTATTTGAAATAGGTTGAAAATTTACAATCAACTAAACTTAATCCATTCGACACTACCAATTGTACCCCCAAAAGCGCGGGAAATACAATATAAGAGGTTATGTAAAATTGCCGCTAACTGATTGGGCCTTGATGGCCTATTGGGCGTACGTCTGGCATCGTTCTCGCGGATCAATTTGGGTATCTAAGAGCGATCCCACGATCGGCCTCCCTGGGAGACGACAGACGGTTGCATCAGCGATTAGCATAATCGTTGTTTTCATAAACACAGCTTCATTGAGGAACATGCTTACCAAAGAAGCATTCGCAGTGTAGTATAATTCGTATGTGCCCAATTGGAGATGATCTATGATTTGGAAAAAAATGTACGCGTATTTGTGTTTGCTATTCGGTGAAGAACGAATTGCACAAATTGCAGGATTCGGCAAATGTCAGATGCTGTGTTACCTCACGTCTGCCCTTTTATTGGCACTTAGTTCGAAACGGTCTGTTTCGATGGCGGTTTTACGGGGAAAGCTATTGATTAACGCCGTAATAGACCCTTTAGGTTTATCTTTTAGGAATGACAGGTTTAGGCGTTACCAAAGAGGATCCAATTCAATTAGATTTCAGAATTTTTATCTAGAGATTGATACTGACCTATTATATTCTCTCAGGTTACCTTAATTAAACTGAATATGACCAAATTCAAATTAACTCCATTCTGTCCACTGTTTCTACAGAAAACCTGATTAACCTTAGGTTCCTCTAAGGATCCTAGTAACTACTTTCTTCAGACAATCAGTATGCTCCAGATTTCCCTAATCATTAATTGCGATACCCCAATGTCGAAAAACCAGATTTTCCAGCTTGCATTAAGAAACGGTCTCTTCCCTATTAGTCCCAAGACAAAAACCGCACTCCACCAAATCGTCGACTCTGCCTTTCAGCACCGTAAAAGCGTGTCTGTCGATCATCTGCGGCACTTATCCGAACATAACCGATCACTCGCGCGATCAACACATCAAACGATTCCGAAGTCACTTGCTCGCGAAACCGAATCGGACTGCGAGCCACAGGTTCTCGCATCGGACAGCAATAATCTCGGGCCGGGAACTTGGGAACGCAGCCTCGTCTATTTTAACGGGTCAACGAGACGAGAGAGAATGAGAGAGAGAAGGAAAGAGGACGAAACAGACTGAAAGACGGTCGCAGGCAGCGGAGGTGTGCGGCGCAAATTGTACGCACACGGGCCGTTCGCTGCACGTCCGTATCAGCGTGCATTCACGTCCGACTCATCTTTATTTCACGAAACGAGATGAGAGGGAAACAGCCGGGGAAAGGTGCCGCCTCGCCGGGGGAAGAGCGCTCCATGGAAAATCGCTTTTTCATTGCGAAACGTGTTTATGACATTGTCATCGCGAAATATTGCTCGCCGTACATTGAAACGCATGTTTATGCATCTGTCCGTCTAAACGTTAGCCGCGAAGACGTTTATTGATTCATCCGAAGAGCGATGCAAAAATCGATGCGAAGACATGGGAACGTGGTAATTGATTTGAATGCAATTGATTTTAATGAATTTATCTAGAGAAGGTGGCATTTAGGTAGGATAGGCAGGTGAATGAGTGATCCATCTGAGTATACATCATTCGAATTGTTATAAAGTTATTCATCCAGGATTCTAATTTTAATTTTCATCCATTTTCATCCGAGATCCTTTAATTTTTCATCGAAAAATGCGTTCTTTATGAAATAGCAATTTAATTTTTTATGCAAAAAACCATCCAGTTCTATCCAAAGTTCTAACTGTTTCTCAACCATAATTCCGTCCATTTTCAAGAGAATTCATCTAATTTCCATCCAAATATCCATTCTCTATCAATTTGCTTTCACATCCAAACTTCTGAATAATATTTTATCCATTTAGTATTCTCGATTCTCTCTATTTTCATAAATAATCCATCTACTTTTCATCCAAATATCCATCCTCTAAATTATCGACAAAACCACTGACTCGCACGTTTCACAATTCAATCAACTCACATTTTCTCAACTTATTCACTCAAAGCGTCTGCTTCTGATTCAAGCAGACACGTTTAATCATTCATTCAAACATTTTCCAATCCATTCGTCAGTCACCGCAACGCCAATCCATTCAGTCCGCCGATTTATTTACCCGCGCTCATAGCGCCATTTTTAATCCTGGCCTACAACGAAGCGTTATTCCATTTATTCCATTTCGTCCCTTTACACGCCGACTCGAAAAATCTGCCGCAATGATCAACCGATGATACCGCCGGCGTCGTTGTTTCACCATTTACCCATTACAATCAAATACCCGGCTGGCTGCAAATTTAATGAATCCCCTTTTCAAAGGTTTCGCGAAATTATTGGCCGCGCAATCTCGCCTCCTAGTTCGTTACGGCCTTCATTCCTCTTTTCCCGTCTCCATTCCGTGTTTCCACAGCTTTATAACAACGGCCGACTGCATCACCGTACATGGAATGGCTTCAATTTCTTTCACGGGACAATGCGCTTTTGATAATTGAGCCTCCTACGAGATAATTCTACGCGTAGAATTATCTCGTCGGAACTTTCGTCCAGTTCGGCCAAGTTTTTGTTCTTTTCACAAATTTATTCAGAAATTCGTTCATCAGTTGCTCAAATGTTTCCAAACTCTGTGTTTGTAAACAAAGCCTTGTTTATAACGCTGATTTTTCGTGTTTTGTAATCAAACATTTATTAACGTAGACATTCATTCACTGTGGTTTTCATTTGTTTACAAATTCTCCGATTTATCCAATCAAATGCTCAAATTGTTTCAACTTTTTCCAATGTCGAACTATGTGAACATTTTCGGCCTTTATTTACAAACAAATTTACGAAGACTTGTTTACAAACACTGGCTTTTCCTGTTATGTAAACAAACGTTTGTTTCCAGGTATTATTTACAAACAATTGCGTGAAAAACGTCTCATTTACATACACCGGCTTTTCATGTTTTGTAAACAGAGATTTATTTTCATACATTCATCCGTCGTCAATTGTTTACAAACATGTGCATTATAGCGAAAAATGGGTATTTTTCCAAATCGTTGATGGCCACCCTAGATCTTCTATGGGAATCTTATTGTGTAGATTTTCACAAAATAAGATTCCCATAAGATTTTACCATTTTGATGCATTGCGGTCAAGGGTACAAGCCTAAGAAATGGCCGTTTGCCAAATTTTAGATATTCAACTGCAACAAGTGTAAATATGCCTAAATCAATTTCTTAATAACATGTGTGTACGCGCATTAAGTTATTTCATCGACTACTAGGGTGTATTTCATGAGCTACTAAAATAGCTCAAATTCGTGATTTTACAATTTTCATCATTTCTAGTTTATTTTATTATTTTCTCCCTAACTTTTGGCCGTTTTTTTAATACAATCAAACCTTTTCATCACTTGGAGACTAAAAAAAGTCATCTCCAAGCAATAACTGCAAAAGTATAACGCCTTGCCGCATTTCGAGTGCATTTCCGTTTGATGCACACTTGAGCACCGAATTCTGCGGGAATAATGGCCAGGGGCCCTCCGAGACTAGAGCCCAAGGCGACCGGAGCGCGAACAATTAACGTGGAAAGCAACGGGGCGCTCGTGTCCGTCTTTGTTGCAAGATGTACTGGAAACCCGTGACAAGGGCAGCTGCTCGCGCTCCTCCTACGAGGCGGTGCATTTTAACGCGCGCTCGGGTTACAGTAAAAATATTTGGCCGCTTAACGGGGAAAATAGGAAACCGGACTCCGTCGGTAAAGGAGACGCTTCTTTGTGTTTCCCGCCGGTCTACGGATTATTGCCTAGTTGCGCCTGCGACAAAAAGTTCGCCCGACCGACGAAACCGAGTTGGCGGTTGCGGCGAGCGAGTTGCGTCCTCTTTTTAAACTATCCGGAAAAAGTGCGGTGTCGAATTTCGATTGGCAAAAGACTGGGTGAAGAATAAACACTGGGTTTATCTCAAGTTTTTCCAGGCAAACGTTGCACTTGTTTTCTGCACAGTGCAGAGGGATGCAGGAGGAAAACAATTATGTGTCATGCGGCACTTTTTCGCCAGCAGTCTGTAATAATAATCCGGTTATTAAGTCAGTAAAAGTTTAATGGACTATTGATTATCCAGTAAAGACTGGTCGTAAAACAGTCATCTCATTTAACCCCTATCTGAAGCTAGCTTCATTTCCTCGTTGACGAGCTGACACATGTCCATTGGACGACGGTTATGATCGCAGCATTGGAATCGTCAGACGATACGTCGTTGAATTGATGTAACCGTTGTCCCAATTGAACCTCGACCCTTTTTAAGAATCTTACATTGGATTCTGGATTGAGACCAATGAAGGGATTTCGTGCAAGGTCCTAACAGAGTTTCCTATGTGATTTTCAGAAAGAAATCCTACATGATTTTATCACATAGACATAGAAGTTCTATTCATTCACATTGCGAATGATTTGTTTTAGAAAAAAACACTAGTTTATACAATTTGTAGAAACTACAATTATATCTGTAGAAACAACAATTTTCAAGGAAATTTAAAGAATTTAAAAAAATCAATTGAAAAAACTGTATCGTCTTAGTTGGGATTTGAACCCGAGACTTCCGACTTTGAAAAGTATAACTTTTCACTCCAAAGTAATTACTTTAATTCCTAGAGTAACCTTACCCAAGTGGTTATATCTCCAGACTTCCATCCCGAAGGTCATCGGTTCAAGTCCCAGTTATGGCAACGATTTTTCCCCAAACCATTAATCGAAAAAATATCTCCACATCATTGCAATTCATATCCATAACTTCCACCGATCCTTCAACCTCTATAAATTTCCCCAACGTCAGACTTTTCTCCCAAATCACTAAATCTGGCCATACGGTGCATCACTCGTGAGTTGACTGTGAATATCCCACTTCCACGCGATCCTCCAAAGGAACCTACATAGGAACCCAACTACAATTCGAGTGTCAGCTCCGCGGCCACCGGCGATCAATTTCGTCGAGCGGCAAATATCCGGTGACACTTATTCGATCGCGCTGATACGCTTGTTTCGACTCGACCATCTCAACAATCGCTGCACAGGATGTGTCCAAACAAGGCCCGAGGTCCGGCTAAACTTACGGGGGTTCACCCTCAGGATTTGGGACCCCCGATAGTCGCCGAGATCAGAGTGCAGCGCACATACGAATTCCGGCCTTGATTATCGATTTCCTTAAATGGCGCGGGCCAAGGCGGTGTGTGTCCGTGAAAAGAGTACAACGGCACACGAGGAAGACGAATACGTGCCGGGGAACGAGCGATTGTTTGGCGGCGCCGGGCCAATGCGATTTCCAATGGCACCGCGCGCTTTTTCCCCAATAATGGGGTTCGGGGAACCCCAGTCGATGATTTTGACTTTTTTTTGTTCGTTCGGCTGTCCGTTTCTAAAAGGCAACTGAATGGGGAAAGCAAACAACTGATGGGAAACAGTATTTTGGGTTCCTCTGAGTGCCACTTGAAAGGTGTGGAGAATTCTGATCAGACCTAAAAAATGGGGAAACGGTGTTGGAGCGTCAGTCATTACCCCTTCCTTTTATTTATAAATAGGGATATTTATAAGAGCAGAACGCTTTTTCCGAAAGTATTGTGTTACAATTCTATAATTGTCGGATGTTTAGATGCAAGAAGCGATAGATGAGTAAGAGAAGTGTACTGCGAATTACGGTGTTGCGGTTGAGAACTGCAGACGGCGGTTTTTAAACCGGAGTCGAAATGTCAAAAAGATGCAGTCCGGATAACGTTTCACTGCAGTCGTAGCGGAGTGCAGAGGTAAGCCGTTATGTGGGTAAAATAAGATGGAACGCGCCGAAATAAGAAAACCAGGACCCGGTAACTGGGGTCACGCCGGGGCTCGGCAAGTTGCAACGTCTTTGATCTACAACACCCCCTCTCCTCTCATTCACGAACCAGTCAGCAAGCAAAACATTTCCCGAGCAATACGAAACACACAATCGAAAACTCCGCGTATTCCTTCGATTAAAAACGTCAAACTCCGATCATTTCGCGGCCTGCAAACATTTGCGCGGCTCTCCGCGAAATCACTCAACACTGTAAACACCCTGTAAAAAAAGTAATAAGAAAAGTCAATTGGAATAAATGAAAAGCAAAAGAAATAGTCTATGAGTGTTTTTTAAATTTCTTTTTATTGATTTCTGATTTCTGGAAATAGTCCTTATTTGGGGAAAACAGACTTAAGGATGAAACGTAAAATTGCTATTGGAATACACAGTGATTAAAAGCAATTTCATATTTAATTGGCGAATTTCTAATTTTAAGAAACCCTGTTGGAAATTACCAGTTTAATTACTTTCTATTTCTTATTTTTTGCAGAACAATCCCCCAGTCCTTCCTCGAAAACTCGCGTTCATAAAAAACCAAAACCGCTCCATCCCGCGTTTGTTTGTAAACAAACCCATTACACCCTGTCAAAGAAACGCGTCGAGATCACCCGTCACTCGAGCACGCATCTCCTCAGCTGTTTAATATCCATTACCTGCCTCCTGACCGACATATCGCCGCAGGCGAATCTCTTTCATTCACCTTATCTTCCCGATCTTCGCCTCTCATTACTCTAATAGGACGCGCGAACGTCGATAATCCCACCGATCGCTGCCCCAAACCGCAGTCCCAAAAACTCCCCCCTCCCCTCCCTTCTCTCCAAAACACCGCTTTACGTCAACAATAACAAAATCCCACCTCCTCTCATTTCTCAAAACATTTTGACAACAATCGGCTCTTTTCACCGATCCGCGAATCTTGGCCAAAGTACGCCTCTCCCTGTATGTGCGCGCACACATACACACATGTACATGCACACACACACATGCGCGCGATTGCACTGGCGAATCCTGCGGGGGTCCGCGCACTCACCTGGGTACTTGTCAGGCCTCGTCGTGGACGCCATCGCCGAAACTCGACGCGTTCGCAGCGGGCGGCACACTATTCGGTCATTTCTAGGCACGTGGGGCGCGCTCGCCGCGCACTGATCGTGATTTCGGGCGAATGTGAGCGCGACGGGCACCGCTACATTTTCGTTTGTCAACCATCATCGTCGGCCGTCGGGTGGTGGTGCGTCGGCCGTCGCGGGCTCTCGGCGCGCCGCCGCCGCCCGGCAGCGCCATCTGCGGTGCCGCGGCGCGAAGGTGGCGGCGCGCGCGCAGCGCTCAGTCGCCCCCGGCGAGTCGCGCGCCGATTATTGGCTTTTCGCGCGAGAGCGCGCATTCGCGGGTTTGGAGGTTAGGGAAAGGAAAACAACGCGACGTCTTGGAGGTGACGTTAGGGAGAGGGAAGAGGTTAGGTGAGTGGTTTTGACAATTAGGGCTTTTGGGGGGGTTTGGGTGGATGGGAAGGGTGGATTGTGGGAATTGATTATTTGGGGGTGTTGAAATATGTCTTTTTAGAAATTTTGGAGGGGGAGGGGAAATGAAAGATTTTGTTTTTGTTGTTGTTGTTGCTGTTGTTGTTTTAGGTCGTTGTGGTGTGATATATGTCTATCAGGGTGTACTTGACAGCTGGGTAATCAGGTGATTTGTGTTTGTAAACAGGTACTGTGACAGTCTGAGGAGTGGCATTGGAAGGCCAATCAAGCATTGCAATAAATTAATAAACTGAGGTGAGATTCCTGATAACTTTGCTGATACAATAAATCATTCATATCGACTCTATTGTACTTACTTATGGTACAGACTTTTTTTTGTAAATATTCATGGTACAGTTCATTACAGGAGAATTTTCTGGGACTAAATAAAGGAAATATATATGTACATACATAAATCATGGTTGTTAAATAAATATTAAATGGCTGTGTGATTGTTGACTAATATAATTTGTAACATCTGTATTCTTTTATTTGTATTGAGTAATTTCATTAGCTGAGTAATTGAATTTTTAACTGTATATGTAATGTTCTTTTTTATTGATATCTTTAACTATATTTCTGTAGATTTGAGAAAATCGACATTAAGTTACAATAATGAGAATTCAATGAAACTTTAAATCTGGATTATTTCGAGGCTACTATTTGATTTGCCAAATTCCCAAGCATTTTGTCGGGTTAGATTTAGAGATATTAAATGCTAAAAATTGCTGAAAAATGTAGTGATATTATTCATGTGTTTTAATGAAACTTTAATATCGAATATCGCGATTTCTGCACAGACGAATTGTTTGAAAATTTGGCAAATTAAATATTAATGTTCTAAGAACCCAACTTTAAAGCTTCGTTAAAATCTTGTTTTTTGAGAAGTTATTATTTATAAATAATAAACAATTATTGAAATGTTGTTTATAACATTTTAAAAACAATGTCACAGAATTCAATGCGAAAATAAAAATTGACTCTAAAAGGTGGCGATGTTGACATAAATGAAACATTCAAAAATTATACCAAGAACTAACAACTGAAAAAAATGTATCTTTTCATTTTCAATTCAATTAATAGGACACAGATAAAAAATTCCATTAGAAACTATTAGATTTATATATACAAAACAGTGTCAAAAACTGCACTGAAACAGTTAGGACCTACTTTCACATGGAACTACACATATATACAAATAACATAAATATGCTATTCCATATGGGCATCAAAAACACTATAAAAATCCTATACAATATGATTTGAAAAAACATTCAAAAACCTAGATACAAAACATAGATACAAAAAGTACCAGCTCTAATAGAATTTTTTTACAGTATAAATCAACCAAATTAAAGTAACATTCAGTATTGTACCACAAAGTTGTAACCATTTAAAATTATTTTATAAACAAATTTCCTTGACATGACATCATTAAACCAGAATGAACTAAAATTAATCGCAAAATGTAACTGCGTCCAATTAATCTCCATTCCAGGTCAAGCATTCATTAAGAAATTATGGGTAACACGGGAGCAAAGGAACAGTTTGAAACTGCAACGAAAACCGGCATTCTCAAGTTATCGGAACGAAAACTGAACGAGTTCCCGCCGAAGTTACACGGCCTCCACCAGATTCTGCGTAACTTGGATTTATCGGCGAACAAGTTTACCATCCTGCCCCCTGAGATGGGTCGTTTCTCGTTACTGAAGAACCTGAATGTCAGTCACAACAAACTCACATCGCTGCCACCGGAACTCGGATCCCTGGTTAAATTAGAGATTTTAAACGCCAGTTTTAATCAGATCACCTCGTTACCATCCACTTTATCAAAGCTGAAGAATCTGAAACAGGTCAACTTGTCTGACAATGCCATCACAACATTCCCTTTGATGTTCTGTGGTATCAGGCACCTGGATGTTTTAGACTTGTCTAGAAACAAAATAGCTGTGATTCCGGACGGTGTATCCACGTTGCAAGTCATTGAACTCGTTCTAAATCAGAATCAGATTTCAACGATTTCGGAGCAGCTGGCAGATTGTCCGAGACTGAAAGTTTTGAGAATGGAGGAAAACTGTTTGCAGATAAATGCCATTCCGATCAAAATACTGAAGGATTCGCTGATTTCAACGTTTGCCTTAGAAGGCAATTTGTTTGAGATGAAGCAGTTTGCTGATTTGGATGGTTATGATCAGTACATGGAACGATACACCGCTGTGAAGAAGAAGATGTTTTAATGAAGATAATGGATGGTTGATGAACAAACGTTTGTTACTTGTACGAAATTTGTTTTTGTTGTAAATCAAATGGTATTTTTGTAAGACAATTTTACAAGATTTTAAGAGACCAAATTTGGCAATCATTCCAAGTGTAATTAAGCTACAGCAAACATTGATAATTTATTGTAGGTTTTGATTCACTGCCTGTTTCAGTAATAACACATGTTTGTATATATGTGCATAATAATGTTAATGTGATCAATGTATTTGTACATGCAAATATGAAGACATGACGTATCTTTACACAATAATGTTGCGCAAAGTGAATAACAATAATTTTGTATAGTGTATAGCACTTGAGAGTTTTAAATGTGCACCACTGAGAGTATAACGTCAGCAGAAAGCAAAGACTTATAATATTGTACTATATTTATTTATTTATTTATGTGCTTCTTACCAGTTTCTTAATGTTAATCAATCAACTAAATGTATTTTAATAATGTTAAGCAGAATCTATATCAATGTGTATTTTTCAAATTATTCTTGTATTTATTTAAAATGATTTTTAGACATAAAATGTGTTTTTAATTGCAGAATTGAGTAATTTCAAAATAATGTTTCCTTTAATTTCAAACCTAAAATTTCGATCGCGAACGAGAAAGTTGTGACTTCTATACCGAGAAAGTTTTCTAATATATAAATTTTACCTAATTGACTGACAGTTTTAGTACTACTAAAACACCTTTTTATATTGACTAATATACAAATTACGAAAGTGTAATAATAATAAATTATCTCAATTCAATTTACAAATATGTGTAATATAGATGTTGAGTGAGTAATGTGTTGTAAATACTAATTAAATCATAATGTAACAATTCCGAATTGTACAAATAAATATACGTATTGAAGAATCATATAACTGTTTTCATACATATGTCTTGCACTTCATTAATTATTTTAGTCTCTGAATTTACATTAATGTTAAGTTTAAATACATTTATCGATGGTGACATGATTGCGAATGAGTAGTAATAATTCACAAAAAAATTCTGCAATTGCGAGGGTTTAATTTGTAAATAGACTCATCAGAATCCAGTGTATAACTCAATACAACTATATCATTCCAAAGAAGATAAAACATCTGTAACACATGCCAAGCATATGTGCTAAACTATGAGTCCAATGAATTATTGTAGAATTGAGTAATTTCAAAATTATATAATTATATTATACAAATTTAAAAAGTATTACGACAAAATAAAAAAAAATTTTGCTTATAAAAAAGCAAAGTAAAATAAGAAAAAAAGTATACAAATAAATAAACGAGAATAGACAAATATATTTTACAAATAAAAATAATACTACGCTACTTTCAATCCCATGAAACATTTCCTTCAAATTTATAAAACAAAGACAGAATACAAGTTTTAAGGTAGTTCTATCGTCTAGGGGGCCAAGTAAATAATTTGTTTATTATTTTAATAATAATGTATTTTTAGGCAATTTAGTTACAAATCTTTTCGTCTCGCTAATTACACAATTTTTCTTCAACAATCATTTCTTGAAATTTGATACCTTTAGCATGGACATTATATCAAATACATTGTAAGTATATCTATATGTAGAGAGATACATTCACACAATTTTCGATTTCTCGTAAACGATGTAGTAAACAATATTCAAACTTTTATCAGTAATTCCTTGTAATATAAAGCAACTTCTATTAGTTTTTTATTAAAATCTAATTGGTAAACAAAAAGTTATTAACCAAAATGAACTTTGATATTAAATATCTCAGCTTCCAGACTGTCAATCTTCTTTAGATTTGGGCAAAATGTGCGTCATTGCTTAA